>PVJL010002308.1:0-205456 GCA_004026885.1 Lyroderma lyra
GGTGGGGGTGGTGGGGGTGGTGGGGGGGTGAGGGTGGGAGCATGATGAGTGTCTGCTAATGTACAGGGGTTTCCTTTTGGAGTAATGAAATGTTCTGCAATTAGCTAGGTGATGGTTACACAACTCTGTGAATACACTAAAAACTACTGAATTCTACACTTTAGAAAAGGTGGATTTTATAGTATATAAATTATATATCAATAAAGCTGTTATTAAGAATGTAATCACACTATACTTAACCTATTATGAACATTTCCCTAATATTCCCAATAACTACTCTTCTGCAACATTTTAATTGCCAAAATAATGCTATTCAGTGTAAAAAATTAAATAATGTGGTGGAAGAATAAAAAAGAGAAAGTATTTTTCCCCTGCCCAACTTCAACACCTGCAGAGTACATGCTTAACAAATATTTTTGTCTCATCTGCTTCTGTTTATAGAAACTAACATTTAGTACAAGCCCATTGTCTTATTTTTTATTTTCCCCTTCCCCCATCTCTACTCTCAGTTGCCTCCCCTGCACTGCACTTGCTCTAATGTGTTTACTGTATGTTCTAAATTATGCAAATACCTTTGAAAACTATCACATTTTTTGCATGGGTCTTTAAAATTTGGAAGTGGTATTATGTTATGTCTTCTTTTTACTCAACACTTTACGCACTCTCTGCATGGTCCTGAGTGATATTATTCTGTAATAAATGTGTACCACATTTAACTTAACATATTTCCCTAATGAGGGACACCTTGGTTGCTGCCAACTCTGTCACAATAAACAGTGTGTTATATATGATCTGCTCCCATAGGACTTGGGGAAGAATCACTCTGTGACATACAAAGACTGTCCAGAAAAACTGCAGCCATAAATTCCTCTATTTTTCGTATCACATTGCTGAATGCTTTCTGGAAAGCCTCATATACCCAGCTGTGGGGCATTATATGGGCTCAAAAGTATATTCTTATTAATTTAAATGCAAATATTTCGCTTTCTGTACCAGATATGCCAGTTTATAGTCTCTCATTTCCCTGTGTAGACAAGAATTTTCATCTCCCCACATCCTTTGCCAACACTGGGTAGCATCAAACTTTCTAATTTTTGCCTATCAGATGGTTCTTAAGTAATATCTCATTATAGTTTTAGTTTATATCTCTTTTTGTTTCTAGAATTACTACAAGTTTCGTCATTTCTTCATATACTTGACATCTGGCCTTCTATTAAGTGAATTGTCTTTTCATTAATCATTTTTCTTTTGGGTTTTCTGCCTTTTTCTTGTTGATCTACAAGAGCTCTTTGAATATTCTAGATATTAACTTCGTATACTGACAAGATGTTACAGTCTCTCCTCCAATTTGTCACCTGTTAACTTTGTCTGGTATATTTTGCGAAACAGAAATACTTAATGTGTGTATGTATATGTAATTTGCTTTTTTGTGAACAAAAACAGGACAAAACAGTTTGTATATTGTTAGGTAACTCTTTTTCATCTTCAAACAAAATGTGTGGACATTCTCTTGTATCTGTATCTCAGCTCTTTCTCATTCTTTTTAAGGGCTCTATAGTATTTCCTACTATGAATGTACCAGAACTTATATAACAATTTTTTTATTGATGGAAAATTGACAATATTCCAAAAAAATGTTTGGTGCTTATTCAAGTATTTTTTTTTTAAAGGCTAGATTACCATAGGTAGAATTGCCTGTTCAATGAATTTATTTATTTAATTTTGATGTACTGACAAATTACTCTCCAAAAAATGTTGTAATAATTTTTATTTTCATCAATGACGTATAAACATGATTTTGTCCTATTGCAATGAGGCTTATTTCTTTACTTTTTAAATTCATTGGGGTAACATTGGTAAATACCAATGTTATTTTAATTTTCAGGTGTGTAAGCTTATAATTCGACATTTATATACTCTATTGTGTACTCCACACCCGAAGTCCAGTTTCTGTCATTACCATGTATTTGACTCCCTTTATGCTTTTCACCCTCCCTCTACCAAAATGATTTTTAATGGAGACAGCATAGCATAGGACTAAAGAAATTCTGTTCTTATGTCAGAGAGACCTGGTTTGAACCTTATCTCTGCCTCTTAACTATGTGACTTTCTTAGTTTCCTCATCTGTAAAATGGTGGTGCTGATACCTGCATGATAGGACTGTGGGGAGAATGAAATCACCATTAAACGCAGAGCCCTCATATAGTACCTGGCACCAATTCTCTACTCTGGGAAACTTAAAAATACTGTTATTTATAATATTACAATACTAGGTACTACTACATTGGATTGGAACACGACTTCACTATTATCGACTTTAGTTTTTATTCAGTTGACAGTTTCAGATAGTCCTGGTTCAGTCCACTCCACCCTCTTCCTCTTATTTTCAGCCTGCTTAGACATACAGTGGAAGGACAAGGACTCAGAAGATTTAATAAGATGCACCCCATGCTGGCCTGCACCTCAGCCCAGTCTACACTTGGGGAGAGGCTCACCAGTGTTCCTCACCAGCCTTCTTAGGTTCCATTTCACTGTGTGGGTCAACGAGTAAGGGTAGGGAGAAGGGCTGGTGTCAGAGGAAAGCTCCCAGAAAGAACAGAGGACTGGGGCACCGGCCAGGACTCTGCAGCTACCATCCCTGCCAACGGGGAAGATTAAAGAGAGGAGGTGGTTAGAGCCCTCGGTCTGTGAGGGGAGCCTGTCACAGAGGCAGGAAGTGAGGAAAGTGAAGGAGGAGAGATTCAGAAAACAAGGGGGAAATTTCTAGACTTATTTTTCTCCTGCATTCTGAACTTATACTTCCCAATGGAAACTGAGGTTTTCCCTCTGCCCCCAATCCTTGATTCCTAACCTGTAATTTGAAATAACAAAGTTCATGGAACCAAGAATGGAATATCAACAGCTCTTCTGAAGGGAGTTCATTTCTCAGTAACGGCATAGAGTGGGAGGGTTGGTCTTTGGCACTTGATCAAAGTCTCCTAATCTTTGGAATTTTCAAACTGGTATGTTTGTAGAAATAATGAATTAAATTTTTTCACAGACAGAAAACATTTTAAAAACTCATTGTACTACAGAATAAACATAAAATAATTAAATATTCCCTAATGCCATACATGGAGCTAAGATAATGTTACAACAAATTCCCACTGAGGTTGCTTTGGGGCCCAGGGTTAATTGTGCAGCTTATTCTGGAAGAAGGTAAAAATCTTCAGTATGCCCTTAAGCACAAGGCTTCTTGTAGGATTTTTAAAAAATTAATAAGAAATGATTTTGTCTTTAAAATAATAATTTGATTCATGTGTTAGGGATAGATATCATTAGGGAATTTCTCTTTGGTTTAATGTGGTTTGAGCCAGTGGGCTTACTGGGTTGAAGGTGGCACTGAAAGCCAGGGGTAGTGGGTGGGACTAAGGACCCTCCACGAACAGAGAAAGTGTCTCTGACCCCAGCTGTAATAGGTCTTGCTCCGTGCATATTCAGGGTTATTGTGAGGATTAAATGAGGTAACGTATGTGACAGTCCTACACACATGCTGTTATCTATCATACACTTCTCTGTAGCAGGTGATGGTGAAAAAGAGAATCTTGTCTATGTCTCGGGATAAACTTTTTGCCACCAATGAACGAACAACTCAAACCACTGCAGACATCTGAAGTATTCCCTTGATGGTAAAAAAACAGGGCCTGGGGGCATTATCATAGATATTGTATAGGTAATTTATACAATATGCACTTGAATTTCCTCTCACAGCATCCCAGGACTTCACAGAGAACAGTTCTTCAGTGTTGGAG
The DNA here is from genome assembly GCA_004026885.1 of Lyroderma lyra. Lineage (NCBI taxonomy): Eukaryota > Metazoa > Chordata > Mammalia > Chiroptera > Megadermatidae > Lyroderma > Lyroderma lyra. The sequence goes on from PVJL010002308.1 coordinate 3,792, forward strand.
ACCACACTATCTCCTAGACAGGTCGCTTTCAATTTCAACCAAAGTTCTGTGGGAAGCTCAAGTTTCAGACTATGGAGGTGTAAAATGCTTAAAACCGGGGCTATATGTGGTACTCTAAGGGAAGACTGGGGCCAAATATGCACACTTGATCCTGAGATGCTATGGCTGCTGGAAATGCTGGCATATTTCAGTTGTTTCTGCCAGAAAGAGTACTCAGGGGAAAAGATTTAATATGATATTTCGGATGGTAGGCTTCCCCAGCCCAAAGTGCAGCCCGTCACGGTGGGAAGGTGTATGTGAGGGGAAAGTGGGCCTTTAAGTGCTTTTTCAGCTCAGTTGTGCAATAATGGCTTCTCATTTACAAGCAGAGTGACGTGGAACTTGTAAGTTTCCTCCTTCCCAACGTTCAGATAAAGTGAAAGTAAACAGGAGCTTGGAAAATTACTAGCATTCTTCCTCATCGGGGAGGGCACTTGAAAAAGAGTGGCAGAAAATGGTTCTGTCCCATTCCTTTTCAGTATTGCCGGCCCTCAGCTTTCCGCAGCAGAGCTCCGAGGGTGTTTTCTACGGGGCCCTCTCAGAGCACAAACTTTAATAATTGGCTTTTCTGCTTATGGTTGCTCTGAAAGGCAGAGGCATCTGAAAAGGCTTTGTGTCCATCTTAATTTACATTTCTATGAGAAAGATAATTTATTCTTTAACTGAACCGATACATTTGTTTACCCCACGGCTATTCATCTGAGGCAGTTCCGTGCTTGTGCTTTTCCTGAGGAAACCAGGCCGTTTCCTAGAGTGAGTGCCCTTCCTGCCTTCACATTTAAATCCTCTGGTCCATATTTTTCTGTTGGGGTACTTTCATTATGAACAGCTGTGATGAGACTACCTCGGAGAGGAGATGAGATATTTTACTTTGCAACAGGGTCTAAATTCAAACATCTGTATTTCTGATTCTTGAAAATGAAACAAAGACTGAAGTGAGTAAGACATTACAATGGTTAATACCAACTGCTGACTTCAGCGCGTGTCTCAATTTCTTTCATAACTTTGATTCTCAAGGTCAGTCAGCATGTCAGTCCCCCTGGATTTGATTGCTCAGTGGATTATGACATTTTACATGGAAGGTTTCAAAGGCTGGAACCTATGATGAAGAAAGTTTGATAAATTAGAATGTGAGCTCCATGAGAAAAGGGATTAGAGCAAAGCCTGGCTCATAATGACCGCTGAATAAATATTTGTTGCATCACTGGGAGCAGAAGCATTCTGCCTGTATAGAACTAGGCTGTTCCCAAATACTTTCAAAACCGTTGACCAATAACTGCCACTTAGAACATTCTGAGGTTAGCATATTATTTCTTCACCGAAAGGTATTAGCATGTTTATTTAACTATGTTTTGAGAAGAAAATAACATTGAAAAAATATATGTACAATAACCAATTTATAGTTCATTTAACCAAAAGGTTATTTTCTAAATATTTATGAAGCAACTGAAGTGTAAGATAAAGCATATATTATGAGGAAGATCTTGCTGAGCTGAATCCAAGGGACCCTGCCTTCAAGGTGCCTGTGATGAATCTGTCAGGAAGGTAGACAGAAGAGCGTGTTCGTATGCGTTGTTAATATGAAGAGAAGGCCATGGAGCAGGAAGGGATCAAGGAGCCTGACTAAGTGCTGGGGGGACTCCGGGGAGGGAAATGACTGTGTCAAATGCAACTCTGTATCCTCACCGGGCACACAGTAGGTATTCATATTTGGCAAGTGAATGAATGCATGCATAAATGCATGAAATAGCCTCTTCCTCATCATTGAGCCTGAGTCCTTGAGTTTAAAGTAAAGAATGAAAAAAATAACCTTCAAAATAAATAATGTGGTGGTTCAGAGGATCAAAGGAAGAGACCACCACATCAAGATCAGGGAGGGTGGGAGAAACCAGGGGCCATGAAGGAGCTGGGGGTGAAGGACGCCCTTCCAGGCCCAGGGAATGAGATCAGGCCTGGGAGGGGAAGAGACAGCGGAGAGCCAGGCGGGAAGCGTGGGCTAGCCGACAGGAGGCTGCCCCAGGGTGTGCTGGGAGCCGAGGCCGGAGTGAGGGCAGGCTGCCCAGGAGCCTACCGGGTGGGGAAAGGGGAGCCCGGGGAGTGCACCCTGGGGGAGCTTCCTGATCGGGGAGAGGAGTGGGGGACCACGACCCCTGCCCGGGTGGGAAGCGGGGGAGAGGACAATCTGACTTAACTCTTCTATTCCAGGTGGAAACAAAAGTCACGCGATTCTTACTTGGGTGGTCGCAGGGAGAGCAAAAATCATCCCAGAAACTTGGAAGACTGGAATGGAAAAGACAGGTGGTTAATTAGACACAGGTGGGGGGTGGGAGAGTAGGGAGGAGGAGGCATAAACAAGGACTGCGGGTCCAAGTCTAAGTGACCAGGGAAACGACACTTCTCACCGGAGTGAGCGGCAGGAACAGCCACTTCTGTTGGGAACAGGCGCGGCTCGAAGATCAGCTGGGGACGTCCGGCGGGCAGCTGGCTAGCCGGTGGTGGTGATACTCTACAGTAGCTTGAGCAGTAAGTGTTTTTTTGTGCTCGTTTGTTTTTTGTTTTTTTTTTTAATGCTCTATTCATTTAAATAGGTTATACTGCCACATTTGGTCAAGTGGAAATTAGTTGCCCATTTTCTCTCTCCAGAGGTAGACACTGATTTCAGTTTGTCATTTTTGAGCTGTTCTCTCTCTCTCTCTCTCTCTCTCTCTCTCTGTGTGTGTGTGTGTGTGTGTGGTTTGTTTGTTTATTTTTAAAGGCTAGAGAAGACTAGTGTGTCTGTCTCACTAGAAAAAGAACAAGATTGAAGCAGCCAAGTAAAGAGGAATCATGAAGCAAGGTGTTAGCGGAGGTAGGAGTCGGTGATGATGCAGGTTTACACTGTAGCAAGAAGAGGTGGACCCTTTTCAGAACGAGGAAGGGTGTGTTGATGGTAATAGAGATTTCTGATGCTGCGTCACTTGGATGGCCTCAGTGTCCTCCGCCTGGGAGGCAGGGATACATGTAGAAGTAGACTGGTGACTTGAGGATGGCAGAAAAGATGTGGATGGCAGAAAAGATGTAAAATAGTCACTGGGGACACTAGAAAATATAAAACTGTCAGATCCCAGAATCATCCAGAAAGGTTTATTTTGATGATTTATAAAAGAAATACTACTACAGCAACTTAAAGCTATTTACAAATTTACAGAAATGTATTCACATCATATTATATTAAACAATTTTATTAAAATGCTACAGGTAGTGTTGAACAAACACAACAAAACATAAAACAAGTCCTAAATCACATAAATGCCCTCAGAGCATGCTCAGAAACCACTGGAAGATGGTCCAGGAAAATACTAGAAAAATATAGTTTCAGAAAACTAGCGAAGAGATCATTATACCTTGACATTACAATTGGTCTCAGGTGATGTGACCTTTCAAAGTCACTTCAACCTTACACGGCAACTAGCATCTTTCATGTAGACAAACAGAAGAAACGAAGAGGGTTTTCTTGTTCATTTAAAATCCCGGTGTAGCTCATAGAACATACGACTTGGAATTTGTACTCTGATCCGTGCGAAGCCAGTTTTAATTAAGGATGATGTTACTTGGGGTTAGCAGAGCACCACCCTTTTCTCTTGCAGGTTACATGCCGATCAATATCCCTGGAAAGGGAAAGTTTTGAGGATTCGACAGAACCACAGCTGTGGGTCTCCCTGCTCCTGACTACTTAGGGCTCTAACTACCCTTAACAGCCCCCAGCGGAAGAACATCGTTCAAAGACGTGGCGCCGACCCCGGTCTTGCATGCTGAGCACTACCCCTGGAGCCAGGAAGGAAACGCTGGGCAGCTGCCTGGCATGCGCCCCTCAGCCCAGTTGCCAGCCCAAATGATAGAATGGGGAGCTGCTCGAGTTAGACTCAGGGATTGCTGACGGCAAATAATTCTTATGAGGAAAGTGGATAAAAACATGGGTTCACCACAACCTGAGAATTATTATCTAGTTTAATTAAGCAAAGATATAGAGGGGTCCATTTCAGCTTTTTTTTTTTTTTTTTTTTTTTTTTGTATGTGGGTAGTTCCCTGGCTGGGAATCGAACCCAGGCCACAGCGCAGAGGGTACTGAAGCCTTAGGCCCTACACCACCAGGACCAGGGAACTTCCCTAGCTCATTCTTTTAAGTATAGCCCTTAAAAATAAATAGAATTCCCCTATTTCATATTGCCTGATTTGCAGCTTCGTATGTGACCCTAAGGTATAAGTTGCATCATACATGTTATTAATAATGAAAAACAGCTAATTCTACTAATCTGGCAACTAGTGACATTTCATGATTACAGGCCTTAAAAATGTAATACAAGTACAGTAGACTCTCTGTTAGCTAGAATGCAAGCAGCCGGCACAAAATGTGAAGCGACAGTGTTGCATTTCTCTGGCATGGGTGGCGAGTAACGGAGAGTCTACTGTGCAATTTTTCTTGTACATAGGATTCTTACACATTAAATTATCAAAGGCACTTTTAGGTTACATGATAAACAAAAATACTTTAATAGACAGATTATTGGTTCCTTCAGTTTCTGTGTCCATGATGATCATCGAGGGCCCAGTTTTGCACTTCACCTTTGGCAAATAGCGTGAAGAAAATGGCACCAAATACATTAATAGCAGCAGCAATACAGAAAACAGTTTGCCATTCTCTAATAGTGTTCTGTAGAGAAAGAGAAAAAAGTGCATATAAAAAAAATTTTTTTTTGAGGTGAAACCAAGAAACAGTTTATTAAAAGGAAAATAGGAAAAGAAGGTGAAACAAGCAGATAGTTTATTAAAAGGGAAAGTACACTCCAAAGAGGTAGAAGCGGGCTCAAGCAGGAAAATGGCTCAAGAGCCTAAAAATGTTTTTATTGTTTCCATGTCTTGGCCGTCGTGAACAGCTCCGTGATGAACATTGGGGTACATAAGTCTTTGTGCACTAAGGTTTTCAATTTTTTTGGGTAGATCCCCAGAAGGGGGATTGCTGGGTCAATGGTAGCTCCATTCCCAATTTTCTGAGGAACCTCCACACTGCCTTCCACAGTGGTTGTACCAGTTTGCACTCCCACCAGCAGTGTGCGAGGGTTCCTTTGTAGTCCACTTTATAAACAGGCTGCGTCAGAAGACTATTACAATACTAACATTATTCATAAAAGGAGCAACCCCAATATCCATCAACAGTGAGACTGTGATATATCTGTTCAGTGGAATACGACATAGCAATGAGAATGAATGAGCTACAATAACATAGATACGGCTCACAAACAAAATATTAAATTAAGCAAAAGGAGCCAGGTACAAAAGCGTACCTACTGAACAATTCCATTTATATAAAGCTCAAAAATCAGACAGAACTAATTTGTGGTGTTCAAAGTCAGGTAATTGGTCCCTCTTGGTGGGGGTAAAAGAATAGTGGGAAGAATCACCTGGGGGCTTTACATGGGAGGTAATGTTTTGTTTCTTGATTGAGTGCTGGTTACACGGATGTATTAACGTTGTGAAAATTCAACCAGCAGTCTACTTAGGATTTGTGCATTTTAAAAATACATGTTATACTTCAGTAAAAATGAAACATGTGGCATGTCCTTGAGTCACATGTTACTAGGAAAGTATTATGCCTGTACATCATGTCCCAAGTTCTTAGGTGGCGGGTGTCAGGGGCAGATCAAGTAAGGATGAATTAAGATTGACTCTGAAGTTCCAGTTGAGGCCTGGCCTGAAAGATATGGCATGGCTCTCAAATGGCAGACAAAAGAGGGAATGCAAGCCATTTGTCAATAAGAGATCAACAAAATACAAATGTTCGGTGTATAATCCTGGTATTAAAACATCAGGCAGTTACCTAAATTTCTGGGTCACATGACTAACTTTAACAATCATTTTTTGGAATTTTATAATTTCATTCTAACTAGAGTGCTATGTTTGCAGTATCAAACAAACAAAAATAAGCAAACAAACCACAAACCCAGCAGAATTAACACTTAGGAAAAGGTAGTAGAAAGCTAGTATGAGGTCACTGGTTTAGGAAAAAAGGAAAAACATGAAGAAAGGAGCACTCTATGGTTGAGTTATACTTATCTGGATGATATATTTTGGTAAAAAAGAATAAATCTTGGAAATCCATCTTAAATTTTAGTGACTATTTAGATATGCTAACAGTGTGTCACCATCGTAGATGAGTCAGTCAATAATTACATTGTATACCAGAGAGAAATATTTATGCATAAGATAGCTTCCTAGAATTTCTAAGAGAAAGCTTAACTGTGTGTTCTACAGGTTAAAATAATATCTCAGTGTTATTTGGAGGCAACAAGTGACTTAAAAACCACTCAAATGTACCACAAATCTCACATAGCTCCTAGTTTGTTTTTTAATAAATATTCCACCAGTTTTCAGAGAATGCTGTTTTGTAACAAAACTGAACCTCAGACACACTTTGACTTTTAATCATTTATTTATGCTCTGACTCATTCCTCAGAGGTTTTTAGGCAGTTCAGTACATTTTAATTGTAAGCAATTCCAACTGTAAAGACAAATGCGTTTTTTCTTTTTTAAAATAATATCCTTTTAATAATATTAAACAAGTGCTATATAACAACATATTCAAAATCTAGTTCAGTTTCCACTTTTAATTCAAGATTTTAATTCAGGAATCCATAGTTCCCTAGCTTAAGTGCTAGGATTATCAATAAGTGAAATTGATACATTGTAATATGCTGACTTACCTTCTTTTCATTGTTGCAATGCTCCATGAAAATAAGGTTAAACATTTCTGATGTGTCCATACTGAGACACAGAATTTCAGAAAACAGTCTTCCAACATACCTTTGTATTAAGTGATGGAGAATAGTAACGAGGAGGCACAGATTCATTTAAGTAAGGAGTTAGAAATGGTGGGCACAGAGAAGAAATAGGAACATTATCTATGGTGAACACATATATGTCTGCAATCAGTCTATCTGGTAATAGAGTTTGTAAGCATATCCTAAAGTTCTAAGGATTAGGTAAGTGTTAATTTGATCACAGAATCAAAATGAGGAGAAAATTAAGTCAGCTTCTTTTGATTATTATTTTTTTTTTTTACAGGGGAGAGTGCAAACACAGTCCCCCACTACCACAAATCATGCAGTCGAGTTTCCCACATTTGGGGAAACCACAGGGGTCAGCCCATCCGGACTGCAAAGGAAAGGCTCGCCCTGGGAGAACCAGGAGAACCAGCTGCGTGATCACGGTGTCTCCCCTGCCACGTACGTATGAGTCAGCTTCTTGGAGAATGTGTTTCACTAGTCCTTTGATTTTTTTAAACAGTAGAACACAAAAGTGGGAAAGGGCATTTGGGGTCATTTATTTTGATTTCTTATACCATGTAGGCAAGCTTTTACATCACAGTCTCTGCTTACTGATCTGGTCCCATGCTGCCAGCTTCTGGCCGGACAGCTCTGGGCCCATCCTGTGCTCAGGGCTCAGTGCTGCCCTTCCCACACCCCATGCTCACTCCTTTAGTGCTCCTTCCCCACTAACTGGCTGTTCTCTCCTCTGAGCCCATGGTACTCTGTATTACACTTTTTCTGCAGCACTTGTCACGCTGTACTCTTAACTACTTGTTTCCACATAATCTCTAAATGATGAGTTCTCAAGTGCAGAAGCTTTTCATTTTGCCTTTGAATCCTCAGTATCTGACATATTAATAAGCACCCGAGATGCTTATTAATACATGTTTGACTAGTTCAGGGCTCACTAACTCATGAGGCAGTCCATTCCATATGGTATAACAGCCTTAAACAAATAGCTTTCCTATTGAGAGAAGTCCTCATAACTTCTCTCCATCTGTCTTTGTGAAACTGCAGAGATAAGTCACCATCTTTCATATGGTAGTCCTTCAAAGATGTGAAGACACTATCCTGCCTTCCCAAGTCTTTCTGCTCCTCTAAACATTCTGAATTATTCCACCTGTTCCTTATTCATTCACATATGATTTCCTGACAACTAACCTTCCTGGATCCACTTCTTCGATGATTTTACATTGCCAATTTTATTCATTCAAAAAAAGACACAAGTTATTTATCTGGTACAGTATCACAACTTTTAAGTGCCGGTGTGGCTTCAGATACAAGATTTTCATTTTTTAATACTTGGTTCTATGAGTATGGTTCTGTCTAAAATCCAAAGAGTGTTCTTCAACAGTATACTTTCCTACTCATTACGGCATTTACTTTTTGTTGCTATAAGGAACTGCACAAGAATCAACATTCAGAATTTTATACTTAATTAAACTATATTCAACCTTGACACAGATGTGCAGGTTCAAGTGAATTGTATAGACAAAGCTTGTCCAACCCACATGTGGCCACACCAATTCATAGACTTTCTAAAACATTACAAAAATTACGCATGGACCTATTTTTAGCTCATCAGCTATTGTTTTTGTTTGTTTGTTTGTTTTTTGGTGGGGGCAGGGTAGTTCCCTGGCTGGGAATTGAACCCAGGCTGCAGCCTTGAGAGCAACGAAACCTAGCCACTACACCACCAGGGAACTCCTCATCAGCTATTGTTAATATTAGTATATTTTTACATGTGGCCCAAGACAGTCTTCTTCCAGTGTGGCCCAGGGAAGCCAAAACTTTGGACACCACTGGTTTCAATTTACAAGTTAATTATCTACTTACCTCAGGGGTCAGACTTTTAGCAATGACAGGCCCAACCATTCCTGGAATAGTGGCAAATGTATTTGTGATGCCCAGCAGGATACCAGCATACCTGCAGAAACATTTTCATTGAGGTTTATCATTACTTTACACATTTAAGTAGCTTTTTTCAATAAACAGCTAAACCACTCCCAGGCTGTATTCTTGTGAAATTTTATGTCCAAGTCAAACATCTTACTGAAATAGGACTGAATATTTAGCTGGTGAAAAACTTGCATCTCAATGATTAATTAGCATTTCAACATTATAGAGAGAAACATGGCCCTTTTATAGTGACATAGAAAAGTGCTGAGATATGACTTTCAGACATGATTGTTCTAGATAGGAAGCTTGATGTGTCTTAATATTATTTAAGTTAAAAAGAAATTTATTGCAAAATTTATTTCATTGCTGAAAACTTCAAAAACCATTAAGAAGAAACTAAAATTATCTACATCCTTCCATATACAGATAATCAACATTAACATTTTGGTAAATATCCTAATTATTTTTTATGTACATATTTCTAATATATTATTATAGAAATGAGATCATATTGAATATCAATTTCACAACTTACTTGTTCTACTTACTACATGTCAGCTTGTAGCTAAATCTTTGTACAATGTCCCAGACGTAGACAAGTTGGGTCTAGAGAGTGAATGTGTGTGTGTGTGTGTGTGTGTGTGTGTGTGATTAAAAAATGCATTTTAATAAACTTAGAAGTTCTGATTTATTTTAAGGGTAAGTCTTTGGTGAGTGAAATATTTTTATTTATGTTCAGCTACAAATCTTTAAACAAAGAATTCCTGCCTATATTTGGGAAATACTAATGATTTGTTGATTTCTCCAATACATAAGGAAAGTATATAGACTAAGGAAGGCTACCATAGCCAAGATCTTACCATTCTACAAAGAATGAAAAGCTTATCATTTTCTATAAAGAAGTCATATTGGACTGGTAATCTCAGGAGACCTAAAGAGTCCTACCTAGCTCCACCATTAACCATCTGTGTGTGTGACCTTGGGCAAATTAGTTATAGATTATTTCCCTTATCATTCACAGGTTCCCTTGCCATAGGTATATACATGTAACATACCTGGTGGTCCCAACTGAGCTCCCCCATATTCCACTAAGTATATGAAAAGAATTTTTTTGAGCGTAACATATGAGTATATATAGAAATGTGTAAAAACCATAGTTGTACAGCTTGAGGAATTTTCACAGAATTAAGACAACCATGTCACTATCACCTGATCAAGAAACAGAACTTACTGGTACAAACATTTTCAAAGACATTTTATATGTGATTGAACTGCTTCTTAGACTGTATAAACTTTAATTTAGATGATCATAATTTTGTCAGGTCACCCCTCTTACTTGAAAACCTACAAGGATGGTTTAATGCTTACCATGAGAAAACTGTAATCTTCTGCCTGATTTGCAATGGCCTGGCCTGGTCCATTTACCCAGCCTTATTTCCTAGTACCGCACCACACAGATTCAGACCGCTCTCATTCCAACTGTTCCCATTTGCCATGCTCATTCCTGCTACTTATCTTTATTAACACTACATTCACTATCTGAAATCCACACTTTGCATCCAAACCACTTGCTTGGCTCCTCTCCCATGAAGCTTTCTGTCTAGTTAAGCTCATACTGAGCTGTCTTCTCAGAATCTTTATTGTCCTTAAAGCTAGTATTATGTGTTTTAAGAGATAATTGTTCTCTAATTTAAGTTTGCTAATTCTGACTCCATAGTCTCATTGCAAACGAATGTTTTATTTTCCTTTATTTCCAGTAGCCACTACAATATATACACTCATTCAATACATGATGATCACAGAAGTGGTACATGACCCACAGGTGTTCGAGGCACCATGAACTGACTGCTGGAGCTTTGTCTCATGGAGACTAGCACCCCTCTTGGGCACTGGCTCCAAAGGATGCCAATTCCTGATCAGGAATTTCATATAAATAGAACCATATAGTATGTAACCTTTTGAAGTACATACTAAGTTTACTGAGCATCATCCCAAGTTGTTGTGTATAACAATGGTTTGTTCCTTTCTTACTGTTTTCTTTCTCTTTAATTGAAGAAACTGGGATTTTTATCCTGTAGATAGTCCTACATGCTGGATTTTGTAGATTGCTTCCCTGAGGTATCATTTAACATAATCTCATGTGCCCTGCATTTCTTGGTAATATGTAGGCTGTAGATCTTAAAGGGTTCATAAGATTTAGATTTGATACTTTTAGTAAGAAAACTTAAAGGTGGTAGAATAGTTAAAAATTAGTTAACCAAGTAAATGGCATTTATTAATTTATTTTTCATAAAAATTACTTATATATAGAAAAAAAGTCCAGTTAGAGCTTTTAATTTTTCATGAGATAATTGGTGTTATTATAAAGTTCCAGTAAAAATTAATGAAGCTTATTGTTTTCTAGTCGGTATAATCTTACTGTGGGGATAATACTATTTCTATTAGGGTGTAGGATCCACAATACTCTGGCTGCTGACTACTGATTTGAAATTCCTCTTCCTGTTTTAGATATGGAAGAGTTCCTGTTATGGTCCGAATTGTGTCTTCTTGAATTTTGAAATTTGTATATTGAGGTCATAAACCTCAATGTGACTGTATTTGGAGATAGGGCTTAGTGGGTAATTAAGGTTAAATGAGATAAGGGTGGGATCCTAACACAACAGGACTGGTAGACTTAGAAGAAAATAAAGAGAGAGATCTCTCTCTTGATCTCTGTGAGCCAGTGTCAAGGAAAGGCCAGGTGAAGACACAGAGGTGACTGTCTGCAAGCCAGGATGAGCCTGCCCCAGAACCTGACCAAGCTGGCACCCTGATCTTGGGACCTCTACCTTCCAGGATTGTGAGAAAACAAATTTCTATTTTTTAACCTACCCAACCTATGGCATTTTATATGGCAGCCTGAGTTGACTAATATAATGCCTGAATAAAAAAATCCTGTTGAATGTAATTATCTATGAATATCACAATTTTTATGTTAAAAACTTATGCACAGAGGACACAATAACAGAAGCGTGTGGCACAGATTGTTTTCGCTTTACCCTTTAGCATGTGTATCTTAAATTATCCAAACTTGGCAGAGCCTGTTTTTTCTTTTTTTTTAAACCATTAACACCTTGGCAGTAGGAGGAACTGACTGCAGTGTTGCCAGGCCTTTTCAGTGACAGATATTAAGTGCAGATGAATGTTGTGAAATTTTAAATGTCAGCACCAAGAAGCTCATTCAAGTATTTCTATTACACTTGGCCAGGAAGGGCCATGAAAGATTGATGACTGCCTGGATAAAAACATGTTGTACGGACTCAGTCTGAATTCTGTGCTGTTGGAGTATGAGAATTCTGTGGGATTAACAGTTAAAAATGTATCCAATTCTCTTGAATCTGGGCAACAAAATTATCCATCATAGGGAACCTCTATGTCAGCATATAGAAGAAAAGGCTTAGAAGAATACCATTGGCACATTTATATGTTAATAGAAATGTTGACTGTTTATTGAAAAACCTTATGTCAGGCATGGTTCTAAGTACTATATATATATATATATATATATATATATATATATATATATATATATATAAATCCCATTTTAATCCAAACCACATGAGGTAGAAATTATCTTCATTCTTTAATGAAGAAAGACAGACTATAAAATGTTACCCAATTTGTCTGATTCCAAATTGGCACTTAATATTATAGTGTTATAATCTATAACACTGCCTTGTTAAAAATATAGTTATCACTGAATTCAATCAGTAAGAAGGATCAATTTTCTTATGCTTAATTTTTCACCACAAGCCCCAGTGCTGAATGCTTAAAGGTCTGTGGTCTTTAGGTGTTCTTGTTCTAAATAGCAGAGTGTTACTTAGCATGGGCACTTAGTTTTACCAAAGATGAAAGCAACTAAGCAACAATTGGTCATAAGATAGGGAATCCCCCATTTAAGCAAGACACAGGGAACTAGAAACATCTAGTGTGCTTTGAACCAAAAAACTCTAGTTGGAAAATAAAAAATAAAAGCTCATCTGAAGAGTTGAATTAAAGTATAAAGGAGAGAAACTTTAAGGAGATTATACCTTACATTTGTACAGCTGTATAATTTTAAAAGTCACACATGTTGTTCACATAATTACATACATTGATCAAGCCATAAATCTGGTGCTTGGTCAGTTTAGAGCAAGTACAGCATTCTTCATTACCTGTGGCATATAGGTACTTAACTCTCCTAACTCTACAACTATTTGCTGGCATCATGTACGTTATTAAACAGCTTAGCTTCATGCCACGCTAGATAGTTATCTTTTTTGACTTATAAGACTCACGAAATATCAGGGTTGGATCAGTCTTTAAGATGTTGATGCCTGAAGCCCAGTGCCAGCATGCCACTTGTGCGTTGTGCAGTACGTGCTTCAGGATGTGGCCTTATCACCCTCCTAGCCAGCGTATGCTTGCACAGATGCAAGCAGGGACCGTTCATGTTACTTTCATGTTTGTGTCGTCAACACTTGGTTCTGTACCTGGCACAGTGCTTGTTAAATGACTGATCTGTTACTCAGCTTGCAGTGACACTGAAGTTTAGTGATTGCCAATCTACCTAATTGTACATCCAATTCATTTTTTATTCATCCTGTCCAAAAGGATGTCATTGAAGACCTTGTTGAAATTCTGATAGACCAAATATATAGTGTTTCCTCTATGTGTGTAGCTAAAAATGACATTGACAAATTAAACTATTTTGCTATTTTGGCCCTTCGTGATCCAATGGTGGCTCCTTAATGATCAGTATTTTCTTTTCTAAGAGCTCGCCTATCATACCTTTAATATTTTATTTGGATAGATTTGTGACCCTGGTCATGGCACCTGACTCAAAGTTTGCCAGAAAATAATAATTGTTTATTGCATTATGTGCAAATGCGTTTATTACATTATGAGCGAAACGTTATGTGTGTCTGTGTGTTCTATTTAATCCTCACAACAATCTTAGAAGGTAGGTAGCGTGCACATTTGTTTTTCTCTTCTCCAACATCCACTTTCACCTTCTTTTCACAATAGCTCCGATTTCTACTTCATGATTCAATTTTCCTTCTTTGCCAGTTTAAGGGAACAGATAGGGCCCCTGACAGATTCCAGAGCTTCTGACAGACCTCAGGCACCTCATGAATCCTGAACTATATTTTAGCTCCATGAAACGGAGTGGGTGGCTTATGACCTTCCTTTTGGCTGGGTGGCTTCTAAGCCAATTTTATGTTCCTTCTCATTTTTATGGCTCATATTCATTTACTTAGTTTTATTTTTATTTATTTTATTTTATTTTTTTGGTATGTGGGTAGCTCCCTAGCTGGGAATTGAACCTAGGCCACAGCGTTGACAGCGCCAACGCCGAAACCTTAAGCTACTATACCACCAGGGAACTCCCTCATTTACTTAGTTTTATAATAAACTCACATTAATTGAGGCAACCAGAGGATGTGTCTGCACATACTCTGCAATGAGTTCTTTTCCCTGTGTTCTTAAAAATAACTGCTAGTGGGGGAGAAGGGACGGGGACTCAAATACACAGTGATGGAAACAGAGCTGACTCTGGGTGGTGAACACATAATGCAACACATACATGATGCACTGTAGAATTGTACACCTGGAACCTATGTAATTTTCACTAACCAATGTCACCCCAATAAATTTAACAATAAAAAAGAAAAAACTTCTGGTTCCTCTACACTGACAAGTTTTTAATATCTTCCAAATAAGTAAGCAAGAGGCAACTCAATGTAGCAGAAAAACCCCTGAACCATGGAGCCTGAAGACCTGGATTCAATTCTTAGGTCTACCACTTACTAGCTGTGACTTTGGAAGTCACACGACTCCTCCATGAATGAGTTTCTTCATCTTCAAAATGAGTACTTCGTGTTCATATCCTCATGTGTTGTAGCTGATGTGACCCATAGCCGCCTCAGCTCCCATTCTATGAGGTTGGAGGGGCACTGACTCTTTTGCCCTAACTTTAGCACTTTACACGACTCTACGAAAGATAAAAACCGAGCTCCTGCTTGCAAGGAGTTTATCGTAGCTGATCTTATACATTTAAAAATGTTATTCAGGCCCTATATTCCTATAAAACACAGAATGTTTTATATTTAACAAGGATTAATGTAAACTTCTAGTTTAAAAATAAAAATCACATAAAACTCTACAAAGGATAAATTTGAAATTCAAAATTTAAACACTAAAAAGATCGTAACTAATGAGTTTAATAATTAATCAAATCTATTTCTGGTTCTAAAAGTTTGTGTGTATGTATGTTAGGGGATATTTTTGGAAAATAAAAAGTAGTTTAGTTTCACTGGCAAAGAATACCAGGAAGAAGGTGAGGAGAGGGAGGGAGAAATAAAATTACAATGATAGTTTGGGACCATAATTTGCATGTTGCTTGAGAATTCTGTATTTAAATTTAATAGATAATATAAAAATTGACTTTATTATATATGAATTGAAAAGAAATAGCTATAAAGAAAAGTGTTGGCACACAGTAAGGTCAATACACAAATAGTTTTTTAAGGAAGAATTTTCACATGGTACTGCATATTAAAGTTTCTCTTCATTCTTTCATTCATGCAATGGATTGAGCTCTGACCGTGACCCCCACAGGGCCAGGTGCTGATACTACTGTGGTAAATGACAGCTTTGGTCCCTGTCTCTCAGAGCTTATAGTCTCAGAGCTTTCACGTAGGTTACCTTTTATTTCAAATGGTTTCTTGGTCCAGTGCCTATCTGTTACTGTTTTTCTTTGCTTGGTTCCCCACTGTTAAGGGTATATGTAGAACTGAAGCTCCTACTTTCTTGGTATAATCATATAAATCAACTACTTAACAAGTATAGACTGAGTGTGCATCTGCTTTTGCAGAAGTTGTAATTTGGATATATAAGATGTTTCAGTTTGAGGAAACTTACGTCCAAATTGGGGAAATAAAAGTTACATTTAGAAATAATCACAAATCAAGATAAGGCAGTAAATACAAATGCAGTTAGCATATCCCAGTTCTTCATTAAGCCTTTCCAGACAATTGCTATCTGCTTTTATCTCTTCCTTTTCTCAATGCATTACTTTATAGTTTCAAACCATAAATATGAACCGGGAAGGAGTCAGATGAATGGACGGGAGAAGGCACCGCCACAGGGGGCCCAGAATGAGTCTCAGTGGAAGGCACTACAGAGTGACAGACAGGAGCTGGGCATACTAAGACTCTAATCCTATGGAACCTTCTTGGATTTCTTATATAAAATGAGAGATTGGAGTAGAATTTTAAAGGTCTGCCTGAGTTCTGTAAGAGTCAGCTTAGTGGAACTTTTCTTGCAGTAACTTACTGAGGGGATGGGAGACAGGATGCATAGGAATCAGAAGATTCTGTGGTAGTCTAGGAGTGAAGGATCTGAGGTAGAGGAAAGATGGTAAGAGACCACCTGTCTTTTCTCCAAAAAGAAATTTGTATCCATTATCTACAAAAAGGTTAAGTGCACCGAATTTTCTGGGTTAAAATATTTACAGTCCCCTCCTCTACCTTGTCAACTGGCATAAAACAAATTCCAGGAGTATGTGGCCCAAAGAATATTTCCAGAGAAGTAGCAGTAGAAAGAATTCTGGACTTAACAGTAAGAATTTTAGGTTGAATTTTGACTCTATCATTTATTTGCTGTGTGGTATAGGACAAATCACTTAATTTCTCAGAATATGAATTTCCTTAGTCATAAAATAGATCAGGAATATCTATCTCATATGAATGCTTTAAAGATAAAATGAAATCATGTTTGTAAAAGCGACTTATAAGCTATCAAGTGCTAGACATGTATGTTTGCACATAGGTAAGACCAAAATTGAACAATCAGTTGGCCTGGTCTTGGGCCATCGTGGATCTAACTAAATGCCCACTGAGTGCAGAGCACCATGGTGAGCCCTGAGGATGGTAAGACAGTCCCTCTGCCTTTACAGAATTCCTGTCCTAGCTGGGTGGACAGACACAAGTTATAAAGTAGTATGTAATGTATTTATGGGATCACTGTGTACAGAGTTGATGACAGAAGTTTAAATTCAAAAACAACTTCATGTTTTAATTAGCATATAAACGGAAATCTTGTTTAAGAATTTAAAGTCATTCCTAGAGTACTCAGATTCATAGAGGCAGAAAGTAGACTGGTGGTTGCCAGGGATTGGGATGGTGCAGGAGGATGGAGAATGGAGGGAGTTGCAGTTTGGGAAGATAAAAAAGTCTGAAATGGTTGCACAACAATGTGAATGCACTTAATGCCATGGAACTGGATACTTAAAAATGGCTAAAATGGTCAATATTATGTTATGTATATTTTACCACAATTAAAAAAAATTAATTCAAAGTTAATCACAGTCAATGTTTATACTAGTACTCACGAAGGAGCAATATCCAGATGGTTGATGCTAAATCCCGAAGAGCAAAACCCTCCGAGTGTTGTTGATATGCTTAGGAATGCAACAGCCAAAGAGTAATCACAACCTATAAATCCAGCAGCTACGAGGAATACTGCAGGTCCAATCATTCCTAGTTGAGAAGTTATAAAAAGAAAGAGAAGCCCCAGCATTAGTATTTGCTTGCTCTACCTTGATATACTATAAATCTGAGATTGGATATTACTGCCACCTACTGTAGAAATTTTGTACTGCCTAGAAGAGTCTAAATGTAGGAAGTTCCATGAAAAAACTTCTGGAAAACATACAGGCATAATGCAACTAATATAATAGGAAAGTAAAAACCTCATTATGCAATGTTATTAAATATGCATGTGACCAGGACTCAGCTAAAGTTTTTCAATGTTATAGAAAAGAGCAAGAAGAGAATGACTGAAAAATATGGTCGCAGAGAAAGGCAACCGTTGATAAGAGTGTAATTTAAAATTCATGTGACCAAAGAAGATAAACTACATCATTAACTTTGTTGGATAAAGTTATAAAAACACTCCATCTAGGTTTTAACAACTGAAAACAAAATGCAGTTTATTATAGGCAGTTAAGCATAAAATAAAAGTCACACAGGAAGTGACTCAATGAACGGGCTGCCATTTTTTCTGCCTACAGCAGTGCCATCCAGTAATTCTGTTATGATGGCAATGTTGTATTTGTATATACTGCAACTGCAACTGAGAAACTTATTTTTAAATGTCAATTAAATTGAGATAGCCACTTGTGGCTAGTGGCTATTATACCTGACGGAGCAGATCCATAGGAAGCCAAAAAAGAGAAAGACCTTTTTTTGAATGTAAAGGGAATTATTTCATTTGCAGATGTGGAAAAATTTCTTGAGAGTCAAAGTATGAAAGCAGTGGAATGGGACAGCATCTTTTAGGGGTACCTGCTCTGTAGGTTTTGGCAGAATTATTCCACATTGTGTCCTTACAATGTAATTACTGAAGTATCATTATCCACTTTCAGGGTCTCTATTTACTCTTTAAAGAAACTGAGTAATTGTCCTAGATAGTTTTAAAATTTGCTTCTCTGAAATCAGAGTCTGAAACACATGATCATTTAAGGTTCCTTTGAGCTCTTTGATTTAAAGGTCCTCATTTGATATAATGATGTTAGTAGATATTTTTGGATTGAAATTTAAAATGTATTCATTTACATTAGGAGTAGAGGCTTAAAATATTATTTTCATTGCAATCTCAGAGCTGAAAACAAAGTGAATTACACAATTCTAGAGATGATACTCAGCAAAGCAAGGCATTTTTTTTTTTTTTATAGTTTTAAGACTATGGTAGAGATAAATCTTAATCCTCAAAATGCATAGTTCAAAAAAAGCTACCTTATACAAAAATGCACTTCATGCATTTAAAGTTTTAATATGTAAACAAAATAATGACTAATATTATCATTTTTACTCTGTCCTGCACTGTAAATATAGTATTAAATAATTGTAAGCCGAAACAAAACCTGATTTACTTCACTCACCTATCAGGCTAAAAAGTCTTCGAACACAGAGAGTTGAAAAATTCCATTTTGCCCTTAAATGGTCAGCAGCTTGACCTGATACGATCATACATAACCAGCAGCCGAAATAAGGCACTGCAGATAAAATCCCATTCTGGAAGCAACAAGATACAGGGTTGATTATGGTGCAAGGAAGAACCAAAGCAACACACACACACACTAGGAATCAAAGGAAATACATAGCAATATACGCTTAATTTTTATTTATTATAGTAAATAAGTTTGGTTTTGAGAAAGACTTTGGAATTCAGGTCAATGCAGGCCCTCAGATCCTGTCTCAGAGTGAACCAGAGCTCGCCATCATCCAGTCTGCCAAAGGTAATCTTGAATGTTATTTTGGGACTTGGGCTGTAGCTTCAGTGAGAAGGCAAGTCTTCCTATCAGCCTATGGACTTTCCCTACTGAAGCATTTCTGTCTTCAATTTCCACTTATTTATTTATTTTTAAAATATTTTTTATTATAAAGTAAAACACAGATACAGAAAATCACATAAATCAAATGTGTAGTTTAATGAATTATTGTTAAGTGAATACCATCTAGACCAGGTGTCTGGTGCCCCAGCACATGATTTGGGCAGGGGACAATGGCAGTGAGGTGACAGAGAGACTTTTATTTACTCCCTCTTTCTTTAAGTTACCACCTAAACAAAATGAAAACACAAGGATATATGAAACAAAATTTATCATGGAACTGTGTTATTTGCTTCATAGAAAGTGATTTGACAGCTTTTTAGGAAATACTTGGGAAAGAGACATTTCTTTTATTCATTTTTCCTCAGCAAAATCTAAGGTTCCAAGACTAAAGGGCCTAATTTTGATAAAAATAAATATTTTTATTGTCTAAGAGGGATGGGTAACCTTGTTAGTGTTTACAAGCACAAAAAAATGCAAAAAGATATTTTATTAGTAATATTTAAATCTTGCAATAATAATTCCATTTAAGCATCATCCATGGTACAGACCAGAGAAATGTTAATATTTTAAATTTAAGTTTGCTTAAGATTTAACTTTTTTTATCATAGTTTATGTTGCTCTAGATTCAGATGTTGTATGCTTCCAGTTCTACTTCTATAGCTGAAAATTGTTGTTTCTTTCTGGTATTAAGTTGTATAATTGCTTCTTTAAATTTTATTTTATTTAGACTTCTGCATAGTGGGATCACATCTATTGTGACTTGTGGTGGAATTCTACACATGAATAAACTGTACCAAACAGAGAAGTGAATTTTCAGATCTTGGTCTTGTTCTTGGTGGGATAAGACTGATAATTCAGCAGGGTTTCTGAATTTTTCCACTTAAAATTCCAATGTTAAAAACTGTGCCAACAACCTAAAACTACTAAAATCTTCCAATATTTGTTCATTCCATGGGTATCTTCCACAGTTAAGCTTTCTGTTTAAGGATACAATGCCTTATATTCATTTATTTAAAAAATTGATTCCAAAATATTAATATTCAAAATAGGGTAACAGATATTTCCCCAACTCTCACTGAGTTGTAAGAAATAGGGGCATTAGATAGAACTGGAAAAAAACTCGGGCAAAAGAAAAGCAAGAATAACTAATGAAACTAAACTTATATGAAAAAGCAAGTTTATAACAAAAGATCAAGAGCTTTAACATTTTAAATTAATGAGATTGTAACTTTATTTTTTATTTTTCAAACTATTTGCTCTTTATTTTTCTTTTTTAAATATTTTATATTAAAATATAGCTAACATTACTATATTAGTTTCAGGTGTACACTATAGTTAGTCTAACATTTATACCTAAAGAAGTGATCACCATGGTAAGTCCAGCAGCCATCTGACACTGTACCATGCCATCACAATATTATTGACTATATGACTACTCCTTATGCTGTACCCTACATCCCCATCACTACTGTTGTAACAACCAATTTGTACTTAATCCATTCCCCTTTTTTACGCCCCCCCCCCCCCAACTCTCTCCCATCTGGCAGCCATTAAAATTTTCTCTGTATCTATGAGTTTATTTCTGTTTTGTTTGTCATTTAGATTCCATGTATAAGTGAAATCACATTGCATCTGTCTTTCTCTGTCTGATGTACTCCAATCAGCACAATACCCTCCAGGTCCATCCGTGCCGCCACAGATGACAAGAACCCATTCCCTTGTATATATGTACCACCTCCTCGTTATCCATTCATTCATTCAGGAACACCCAGGCTGCCTCTGTCTTGGCCACTGTAAACAATGCTGCAATGAACTTATGGAAACAATCATCCCCTAGAAGTGGCATTTTGGGTTTGTTTGAATAAATACTCAGAAGTGGAATTACTGAGTCCTTTGTCTCTTGTTATGGCCTTTTTTTTTTTTTTTAATTGTTAGACTTAACTGGGGCGATATTGGTTAACAAGGATTACATAGGTTCCAGGTGTTCAGTTCTACAGTGCATCGTCTATGTGTTGCATTATGTGTTCACCACCCAGTGTTGGTTCTGTTTCCATCACCATCTATTTGGCTCCCCCTCCCTCCTCTCCCACCTGCTCCCCCTTGACCCCCAGGTAACCACTAATATATTGACTGTGCCCATGAGGTTTTCTTTTTATTGCTTTCAATTTATCCACATATGAGTGAAGTCATATGGTTCTTGGTTTTTTTCTGTCTTATAGCCTTTGTTTTAAAGTCTATTTTGTCTGGGATAAATATTGCTACCCCAGCTTTATTATCATTTCCATTTTCATGAAATGTTAATATCTTTTCCATCCTTTTAATTTCAGTCTATGTGTATCTTTCTCTCTGAAGTGAATCTCTTGTAGGCAGCATATGTAAGTTTTTTGTTTGATATTCTATTTAGCCACTCCGTTTTTTGATTAGAGCATTTAATCTATTTACACTTAAAGTAATTGTTGATAGATATGTACTGAAAATTTCATTATTCATATTTTTAATCTTTTTTTTCCTTCTTTTCATCTTAAAGAAGTCCCCCTAAGAATTTTTTGTAAAACTGGTTTGGTGGCGATTAACTCCTTTTTTTCTTATCTGGGAATCTCTTTATTTGTCCTTTGATTCTAAGTGATAACTTTGTTGGATAGAGTAATCTTGGTTATAGGTCCTTTCTTTTCATCTTCAAATATTTTGTGCCAATCCCTTCTGGCCTACAAAGTTTCTGTAGGGAAATCAGCTGACAGTCTTAAAGGAGCTCCCTTGTAACTGTTATAACTGCTTTTCCCTTACTGCTTTTAGGATTCTCTCTTTGTCTTTAACCTTTGGCATTTTAATTTTGATGTGTCTTGGTGTGGGCCTGTTTTTGTTCATCTAATTTGGGACTCCCTACACTTCTTGGGCTTGTATATAACTCTATTTCCTTTCACCGGGTTAAGGAAATTTTCAGTTGTTATTTTTTCAAATAGGTTTTTACTTCCTTGCTCTCTCTCTTCATCTGGTACCCCTATGACTTGAATATTGGTACACTTGATGTTTTTCCAAGGGCCCCTTACACTATCTTCATTTAAAAAAAATTTTTTTTTTTCTTTTTGCTGTTCTGATTGGGTGTTTTCTGCCAACTTTTCTTCTAAATTGCTGATTCAATCCTCTGCTTCATCTGATCTACTCTTGACTCACTCTCATGTATTCTTTATTTCAGTTACTGTATTATTTATTTGATTCTTTTTTATGTTTTTATCTCCATTTTTATGTTTTCTACCTCTTTGTTGAAGTTTTTCCAGAGATCACTGAGTATCTTTTTAACTAGTATTTTGAACTGAGTCTTGTAGCTTGCTTGTCTCCATTTTGTTTAGTTCTTTTTCTGGAACTTTTTTCTGTTCTTTCATTTAGGACATGTTTCTTTGTCTCCCCCGTTTGGCTGTTCCCCTGTGTTTGATGCTATGTATTAGGCAGGGCTGTTATGGCTTTCATTCTTTAAGTATAGTGGCCTTATGTAGTGGTTGTCCTGAGGAGCCCAGGTAGAGAGCTCCTCTCACTCCTGCTGCTTCTCAAGTGATTTGAATTTGAAGTAATCAATATGTCATTGTGGGATGTCTTAGGGTGGCCTGCCTTGGGCCCTAACAAGGGTTATCTTTCACTTTATGGCTGATTAATATTCCAATGCTTGAATATACCACTTTTTGTTTATCTATTCACTGGCTGATGGACATTTGGGTTGTTTACACTTCTTGATAATTATGAGTAATACTGTTATGAACATTTGTGTACATATATTTTTTTGGACATGTTTTCAGTTCCCTTAGGTATAGACCTAGGAATGGAATTGCTGGGTCATATGATAACTTTATGTTTAACGTTTTAAGTAATTTGACAGTGTTTTCCACAGTGGCCATACCCACCAGTAATGTATGAGGGTTCATTTCCTCTGTATCTTCAACATCACTTGTTATTTTCTGTTTTGTTTTGGTTTTTTCCCCCAATTCTAATAGATGTAAAGTGGTATCTTGTTATGGCTTTGATTTACATTTCCCTAATGACTAATGATGTTGAGCGTCTTTGCATGGGCTTATTGGCCATTTGTGTATCTTTGCAGAAATGTCTATTCAAATTCTTTGCTCATTTAAAAAAAAATAGTTATCTCTCTTGTCATTATTGAGTTGTAAGAATTCTTTATATATTAGGAGTACTAGACCCTTATCAGATATATGATTTCCAAATATTTTCTCCCCTTCAGTGTGTTTTCATTCTTGATAGTGTCTTTTGATGCACAAAAGTTTTTAATTTTGGTGAATTCCAATTTATCTATATTTTCTTTGGTAACTTGTGTTTTTGGTGTTCTATGTAAGAAGCTGTTGTCTAGTCCAAGGTCTCAAGGATATATACCAAGCTTGTCCAACCTGCGACCCGCAGGCTGCATGTAGCCCATGAGAGCTCTGAATGCAGCCTAATACAAATTCATAAACTTTCTTAAAGCATTCCAAAAATTATGTATGGACTGTTTTGTTTTTGTTTTGTTTTTTAGCTCATCAGTGTTAGTGTATTTTATGTGTGGCCTAAGACAATTCTTCTTCTTCCAATGTGGCCCAGTGAAGCCAAAAGGTTGGATACCCCTGATGTGTACCTTCCAAGTGTTTTATTGTTTTAGCTCTTACATTTAGGTTTTTGATCTATCCTTCATTGTGAAAGCAAAAATACCTGCAATTTTCCTTACAAACTATGCCTCTTTCTCTTTTGGCTTTTCCTCAATCTCTTTATAAAGACAAAATCCATTAACATAGAGATCATAGAAACTGCATCAATTTGATGAATTCAAAAGGAACTGGCAGTTTCAGGAAGGTCCTTTTGATACAGTTTTACACCGATAGCTCTTGCAACACCTAAGTGATGCTGCATATCAACCTCTGCACAAGAACCTTGCACCATCCAACTCCCCTCTCAGCTAGCAGAGTCCCACCACCATCCACTTTAGAAGTGAATATTGGTACCAGTTGAATTTGTCACCTGATATCCTGGCATGTTATTAGGGATTAGTAGGACTTTATGGTTAGAGAGGTACCAGCCAAGAGACGCCTTGAATCAAGAGTTAACACATGCTAAGAAAAGAAAGAACAATTGTGAAGTAAAACAAGAAGTCTTTAGAATTAAATATATTGGAGTAAATGGAAGATACAAAATAAATGAATTTCATATAGATAAAAATTCTATGTGTAGTTAAAAATATGTACTCTATATAGGAAGCATATGATTATATTTTCTTACCTCTTGAACATTGAACCTTAGGATCTCCTTCATATAAGTGGGCAATAATGTCAATAAAGTATAAAAACTCCAGTTGTAAGAAAAGTGTGCAACGACAATAGCCCAAAGTGGCAGGGATTGTAGTATGGGTATCCATGGCACTGACTTCTGTGAAGAAAGCTGAAAAACAAAAACAAAAACCCCCAAACAAGCACAATTAGGATAAGCTACAGCTATGCTTATGCTATCTTTAGATCTGTACCTTAGCAGCCAATATTCCATCTAGAATACAGTATCAGCCTTAGTTAGCAAATTCTAGATTTTTAAATCAACTCTTTTTAAATAGCAACAGAGAGTCCATGTTCAGATTAGAAGAAAAATAGAAAAGTAATCTTAGAGCTATAATGTCAACCTCAAACACTACTTATGAATGTCAGAAGTCACTTGTGGTATTCATTTCTCCATCTAGAAAACAGAGAATAGTTTTATAATCAAATTCTGAGGTTGGCATAGGGACAAAGGAAAGAGACTGTAAGTCCTATTAGAATTCACATTTCATTATTTAATCTTTAGTCTATTAAAATGATTTATAAGAATTGTGCAAGAGAAGGTTTTTTAAAATAGAGCTACCTAGAGTAATGGTCTTCAAAGTAGGGTGTAAGTACCCCAGGACTATGTAAGATGTTCCATTGGGGTGTGGAGAGACAGGTTAAACTTTTACACTCACTTTTATTCTAAAGAAACAAATTAAACTCTATTAATATTTAATAAATAAGTTGGTCTTGGAGTACAAGATCTGACAATTAAGTTTATGAACTTGACACCATGCACTTATGTTGGCAGAACAATACAACTTGGTAAGGTTTCATAACCTTGGTATATCTGTGTCTCACAGCTGTGTTTGTGCCGATGTGTGGTGATGCCTTGCTGAATGGCATTTATTATTGTTGTTGTGTGATTTTGTATGCTGTCACAAGAATGTCAGAGCTTGAATTAGAGTAATGAGCCAACATTAAATTTCTTGTTAAATTGGGCAAGAGCACAAGTGAAATCAGGAACATGTTAGTCCAAATTTATGGGGATAATGCCATGAAGAAAATGGCAGTGTACAAATGGATTAAACATTTTTCTGAGGGAAGAGAAAGCAGCACTGATGTAGAGAGGTCAGAGTGGTCAGTAATGAGCAGAACTGAAAAAAACATAGCAAAAATTCATCGAATTGTACATCAAAATCATTGGCTGACTGTGAGAAGTATAGCAGACCAAGTAAATAAACATTGATAGAGAAACAGTTAGGAAAATCTTAACTGAAAATCTTAGTATGAGAAAGGTGTGTGCAAAAATGGCTGCGAAGGAGCTCACTGATGAACAAAAGCAAAGGAGTCAAAGTTTGCCAAGGTCTTTTGGAGAGGCAAGATAATGTTTTGTGCCCTGTTATCACTGGTGATGAAACATGGGTGTACCACTATGACCCTGAAACAAAGCATCAAATTGCACAATGGAGTTAGCCAATTCTCCACGACCAAAAAAGTCTCAGTCCAAATCAAGAGTCAAAACAATGTTGCTGGCTGTTTATGGTATCAGACAGATTGTTCATTATGAATTTGTACCAACTGGACATACAGTCAACCAAGTTTACTACTTGGAAGTGCTGAAAAGGCTACATGAAAAAGTTAGATGAAAGCGACCTGAACTTTTCACCAACAACTCATGGCTCTTGCATCGTGACAATGCACCAACTCACACGGCACTGGCTGTGAGGGAGGTTTTAGCCAGTACGTAAATAACTATATTGGAACACCCTTCTTACTCACCTGATCTGGCCCCCAGTGACTTTTTTCTTTATCCAAAGATAAAGGAAATATTGAAAGGAAGACATTTTGATGACATTCAGGACATCAAGGGTAATACAACAAAAGCTCTGAAGGCCATTCCAGAAAAAGAATTCCAAAATTGCTTTGAAGGGTGGAGTAGGCGCT
This sequence comes from Lyroderma lyra, assembly GCA_004026885.1. Taxonomy (NCBI): domain Eukaryota; kingdom Metazoa; phylum Chordata; class Mammalia; order Chiroptera; family Megadermatidae; genus Lyroderma; species Lyroderma lyra. Next base: position 30,200 of record PVJL010002308.1, read on the forward strand.
GGCATTGGTGCATAGCTTCCCAATGGGAGTACTTTGAAGGTGACCATAGTGATTTCAGCAATGAGCTATGTAGTACTTTTTCTAGGTTGAATTCATGTATACCTTTTACATTATATATCAGATGTAAAAGAAAAACAGCAAAGTGCAGCTGATATTGTCAGGAAAGCAATTTAAAATGGAGCCTGGAGGCCTCTAAGAAGGTGAGTTAATATATCTCCTCCACGTAAAACAACTTTTGAACTGGGCTAAGCCAAACAGCTACATTCTGATACAGCTCCTGCATTACTAAACTCTGCATTAAAATTTAAAAATTTCACATAGCAATAGATATAGGCAAATAATCACGTAGAGCATAGTGTAGGTCTGTTGGGCAGTACCAGTGACTGTTTTTTCAAAGCAACCTGTGTAACCATTTTGAAAGTCCCTTTTTTCCTGCTTTTATAAATTCTGTCCCTAAATAATAAAACAAAATGAAAGAAAACAAAACAAAACACCCCAAAACAAAAACTGTCCCTTTCTTTCCCCCTTGGAACACAGTTGGGTTTCTACCCAAATCTGTGTCTCCTGGATTTGCAATTACTAAAAAGACCCCCAAATACAGCTTTTGTTTGCCTTGCAGTTCTTGATTAAAACTGACTAACATAATCACATATCCTATGATCTCCTCAATTCAAAAGGGTTAATGGTGTGTCTTCACTTGTTTGTTTGCCCTCAGTGTATTACAGCATATTACAGTTTATACTGTTTTCTAAAGTAGAAATTAACCACTTTTAATTAAAACAAATCTCACAAAATCAACAGTGTCTTCAAAAGATTCTCTAAGAATCTTTTGAATAGAAGAGAATTCTAATAATGAAAGTACATGTGAACACTAAGAAAATAGTAGAGCTGACACTTTTCCTCAAAATTAAAAATATCAATAATAATCATGGGCAAAACAAATTCCCGATGAAATATTTTATGTTTTTAAACTAATAAACTATCAAGCCATTAACAATGCTAAAGAAAAAGACTGTATATATTTTAATTTTTCCTAATATTTTCATATTTTTCTTTTATCCTGTCTTCCCAGGCAAACATTTGTTTGGCTTGAGGATTTACTGTATTAAATTATGACAGACTTCTATTTCTGATTTGCTGTTGGGCTCAATTAAGTGATACAAATCTAGCTTTAATAAGATACAAAATTTTTTCCTAAAGATCTACTGCAGAGGAGCAAACAGGTGTATGTCATATTATATTATTGTATACCATAATAAATGTGCTGTCCTCATTAAATCATACTCATTCAAAATACAGATAAAAAGCACAATAGTTTTCTAACAACTAACATTTAGAATATAGCTATAAGATTCCTTTCATAAATAACACATTTTATTTTCTACTAATTAAGAAGAAAAGACAAACTTAAGACTCACTTGGTAATCATTACTTTAGAATTTTAAAGTGACTTTAGAAAATAATTTTTCACAGATTTAATCTAGAAAGAACTGGAACTTCTCATACAAATCAAACCAATACTTGGTACATTTATTTCATTTGCCTGCTCTATGTTGACTAGAGCATGCACAATATCTATTAAAAATTGGTATCTTAATTCTAAAGGAAAAAAATTTCTGAAATTACTTTAAAATATGCCAAAGTACATACCTGATTTTTTAATGATGAAAGAATGTATTCCTTTTCAGAGAGGGAGATTGACTTATGAGTTTCTGGTGAATCACTAACTAACCAAATCCATAAAGCAAACCAAATGATTCCAACTATACCTTAAAATAGAAAAATAACAGTTAAATAAAATTAGAATGCACCAACAGCAATTTTTACATGTCTTGAAAATATTAAGTAACTATAAACTCAATGTAAAATGGTTTTCAGTTCAAGTTCCTCTCATAATTCTTTAATGGGATAATTGCTATCTGTATTATTTCTTATAAATTTTGAAGAGAACAATTTTTAACCATATGACTGCCTGTCAAGGTATACTAGATAAATCTTTGGAAAAATAAATGTCCATAATTTATTATTTCTATAGGTATGTGTTATTGTTTATTGATTTTAATTTTGATTACAGATAGATTTCCTACACAAAATGTTTTCATGGCAATCTAATTTATTAAAAACATGTATCATCATGCTAATGATATTGAGAAATGGGACTAAAAAAAATAAAAGATTAAAACTACCAGTGAAAGCATCCTACTTTGCTTGAGAATAAATTTTTCAAAATACATATTTTTGTAATAGCCAACATAGTAATTTCTGATAGTAAGTATAGCACATGTAAGTCCTGAATTTAACAGCAATTGCCATTGAGAAGTATTCCAAAACTAGTATCAGGTTGTAATATCGTATCGTTTTAAACATATCAATTTGAAAAGGTAATCAATACGTGTTTTAGAGCTTTGTTTTTAGGAGACGAGTACTTTAGTGAGTTGCAATATATATATTAACCAATTATGAGACTACTACTACATTTTGGATTTGCTACATTATAATTAAAATTTTTAAATAAACTTACCAAAAAGGTAGAAGACATAAGTCCAATTCATATAGAAGCAAATTATTCCAGATAGAGGAAGAGAAATTACTGTCCCAAGCTGTGCTCCTAGAACAACAAAGACTTTGTAAACTTTGGAAAGAGATGAACAAAGAGGGGACAGGTCTACTGTTTAAAGAAGATGGGTAACAGATGGAGAAGAGACGAATGATTCAAATTCTACAGGAGCTGAATTAGTCACATGTAATTATAAACAATCCATTCTCTTAAGAAATCATTTATTAGAAAACCCACAATATGTAAAATGCATATACCTATGTGTTAATATGTAGTTACTTCAGTTGCAATTATGTAGCTATTAACGAGTTAGGGGACATCAATCACTGGAAGTCCTATTATAAGATGAGCTAGTAAATGCCACATGAAATCCAGGCATATGGGGAAAGGTTCAAAGAGGGTCTCTAAGGCTGATAAATATGATATATTTCGGCATACATGATGGAATAAGAATGAAGCTTTTAGTAATATAATTTGCTCCAAATAGATTACACATTCATTTTCACTACCAAACATAAGACATCTTAGTAGGTACAGTGGGTGCTAAAATAATCAGACATTGTTTCTTGGCTCAAGTTTTGGTCTTTTTTTTTTTTTTCCCCAATATCTAGTGGCCTTTTTATTTATTTATTTATTAATTTCTTTTTTTTTTTTTCTTTTAATTCATTTTTATTGTTAGACTTATTGGGGTGACATCTGTTAGCAAGGATTACATAGGTTTCAGGCATACAGTTCTACAGTGCATTGTCAACTTGTTGTATAATAAGTTCACCACCTAATGTGACTTCTCTTTCCATCACCTTATATTTAGCTTCCCCCCTCCTCTCAAGTTTTGGTCTTATATAGGATAAATATAAAAAAAAGTTACATGTTAGAAAGTGTTAAGTATCACAAAGCAATAAGGAAGTTCAAATATGGAAGATAACCTCTGACTTTCAGAGGTCAGGAAAAGATGTTAGAAGTAGTAATGAACTTTGAAAAGATAGGTAACATTTGGTCCCACAGAAACAAGGTAAGAAAGAAGACAGAGGGAGGTGCAATAGGCTGAGCAAAGGAATGGAAACAGGAAAGTAGAGAGTGGGTGTGGAAACTTCATTTGGGTGAAAGAAGTGAGTAAAAGATAAAGGCTGGAAAAACAGGTTGAATGGTTACTGAATATCTACCTCTTGCCAGGTATTATGTGCCAGGGACTAGGTTAGCTGAAATGCGTGGTGAAGAATGTAAAGAATGCTGACCACTAGTTCAAGGTTAGACTTTATTTAGTAGGTAAAGGGGAACCACAGATAGTACCTGCTCTTGAACCTAACATCAGATTTCTCAGGTCAATCTCTAAACAGTTGGCAAGAATTGTCTTAAAATATAAAATGGATCATTGTCTCTCTTGATTAAAAACCTCTGATGACGCCCCATTGTATTATGGGAAAAAAAATGCTTCATTCTTTCCTGTGAACTGCAAGGCCTGATATAATCTGGCTCTCTTCTGTTTCTCTAAGTTCTTAGGCCATTATCCCCCTTTTTCATTATGTCCTAGTCACCCACAGTGGTTTTCACTTCTTTGAACCCTTATGTTATTTCCTGCCTGAGAGCCCTTGTACATGCTGTTCTGATTGGTTGGAATGCTCTTCTTTCTATTCTTTGCATGACTGGTTCATTCTTATTCTTCAGATTTTACCTTAAAAGTCATCACAGAGAGGCCCTTCTCAACCACTATATTTCAAAGCAGTCAGGTCAAAAAGTTTTCATTCAATTGGTGGAAGAAAGGCTAGAAGTTCTTGTGTGATCTGGTAAAATTGTATTTCACATATAAATCTCATGCTATCTCATGTATAGCTTAAAATGATGGCAAATCAAAGCACAGAAAAAAGATATATGAAGAAAGGGGTGGAGAGTTATGATATGTGCTTTAGATGATAAAATTAGAAATCAAGTTTAAAAATGTGTTTCACTTCCAGCCATTGGACTTTTTCTTTTTAAAACAGCATTCTGTATACCAGCATCTGAAAAGGCAACATGTTTCGATGGCAGATAAAGAAAATGACATTAGTCAATTAAGCCACATTGCTATATACAGTTGAGCCAAAGAAAAAAATTAATAATAAAGTTATACCCCCAAAACTTAATTTTCCTCCAAAGGAAGCATCTGACATTGCGTGATTCCTGTATGCAGGCACTTTTTCTCTAAGTTGATATGTATATAACAAATTACAGCAAAAATTTTAATGAAAATAGTCGTCTTACCTGCATATGAAATGCTAAGAAGTTTGCTTCTCTCAAGAGGGGGAGCCCAAGAAGACCACATGGCATGCATAGCTGGAAATGTAACACCCTGAGGAGGGGAAAAGGATATTTCTAATAAAATAAAGTTGTGTTAATGTTTTAAATTCAATTGAGTATTTTGTTGCAAGAGAAATTTCTGGATAAGAATCAAACTAGAATCTAGGTTCCATTAAGTGAGATCTTTTATAGTATTAAGTGAAAATACCTTATAATGAAGTGCTTTCAAAATCTTAACAAAGATCTGTGGATTCTGTCCACTGGCTTGAAGATTAGAAGGTAAGGGTTATAATAAATCTAAAAGAATATACTAAATTATGACACAAAGGGATCCCTTTCAAGATTAATTTTACTCATCCACTTTATTAGTGGCCTGAATGAAATGGAAATATTACTAATATGTAACTTTAAAAAATACTGAGCTTAGAAGGAAAATTGACTCTGGGTGGTGAGTACATAATGCAACACATAGATGATGGAACACAATATATTCCCATTGTACACCTGAAACCTATATAATTTTACTAACCAATGCCACCCCCAAAAAATGTAATAAAAAAATATGGAGCGAATACTTTGGGATACTAGAAGAAAATTCAAATTGACCTTAATCAACAAGAAAAATGGTCTGACAAAAAAAAAAAAAAAAAAAAAAAAAAAAAGAGGATGAATTAAAATGTTTATAGCCTTTAAAAAAATTTCTGGTGATAACTTGCCTAGTAAATGCCAATTACTGATATGGAGAGGCAATGGAACAGAGGAGGCAGGGAGGTTCACAGGGGCTTTGAAGAGGAGGAGATGTTGCAACGGTGGGAGGGACTAGGTTTTGGAAGATTCAAAGGAGTGAATGCACAGCTCTACTTGGCTACTCACTAACTGTGGAGTCTCAGAAAGATCAGTAATCTCTTTGAACTTCAGTTTCTTTATCTGTAAAATACAGACAATACTCCCCACTTTATGAGTTTGTTGTAAAGATAAATGGTAGCTAGTACTATTATTAATGGAGAGAAGAATATATGATTTGGGAGTTCCCTGATGGTGTAGTGGCTTAGGGCTTCGACGCTGGCGCTGTCAGCGCTGCGGCCTGGGTTCAATTCCCAGCCAGGGATCTACCCGCATACCAAAAAAAAAAAAAAAAAAAAAAAAAAGAATATGTAATTTAATACTTTGTACTTTCTGCTGATTCTTTCAAAATGAAACAACAACAACAAAACAAAAAGAAGACAGAAAGAAATATTAGTGACAGGTAAAAATGATTTAGGAAGCATTCTGTCAGTAAGAATATGTATCATGGAGCATCCATAGAGAAAGTCACTATAGAATAAAGCTTAAGACATTTGAAAATATCCACAGAGATTATGTTGTGGAAAACTTTATTGTAAAACGCTAGGGACAATGTAGGTATATTAATAGTGAATCAGATGCTAGGGAGGAAAGATAAAAATGACCTAAGTTTATGGATAAGGCAATGTATATGTGATACATATTGGAGGAATAAAGAAAGATGAAAGAACCTAAGAATAAACACAGCTTAAATTCTATTTAGAAACAGTCACTTGAGATAGCAGTAGCAATACAACAATACTTTAATGTTAAATTAATGGCAAAAACAGAAAGCTAAAATGCGGGAATAGATTCAGAAAGGAGGTTCAATATCTCCAACAGAGAAAATATATTATAATTAAGTATACTTTACTTAGGAAAGAAAAGAAACCTGGTAATATGGGGAGTAATTTTTATTTTGTAGTCAAGGGGGTTTTATTTAGTGCACCTCTATTTGATAAAGACAAAGTAAGACCTATGTAATCCTTGCTAACAGATGTCACCCCAATAAGTCTAACAATAAAAATGAATTAAAAAAAAAAAGACAAAGTAAGAATGTTCAGATGAGTGATCAAATCTTAAATTTAAATAGTACTTGGCAATTTTCAAAGTATTCCAGCAATTGCTATCCAATTTGAACTGTGACTGAGGATGGGACAGGTATTTTAGTCCCAATTTTTAAAAGTGATGGGATTGGGGCCTAGAGATTAGGATTTATGGAAGGTGTCACCATTAGAGACAGTGAAGCTTTCATTCAAACTCTGCTTTTGACTTCAGGTAGTGTTTTTCCAAAACAGCATAATACATAGCTACCTAAAATAACCTTCATGCTCCACACCAAACACAGAGGCCACTATCTTGCTTGGGTTAAAGAAATGTTAAGAGAGAGCAGACTAAATCTATGCCTTGGTTGCATGGGTAGAATTTCAAAGTCAGAAACAAAAACAGATCATTATTTAAAGATGGCAGTACATGTGGCAAAATGCAAAGAAATGGAAAGAAAAAAGAAAGATAAGAAATTAAAAAATTTTAAATTATAAATACCTTAGAAAGAGAGGGAAAAAAAGACATAAAAATTAATAACAATTCTAAAATCAATAGGCCAGAAGAACCATAGAACCAAAGAAAGATGGTTTTATAAAATAATAAATAATTTGTCTCTAAGAGGGAGAGAAAAAAAATGAATGATAAAGAGAAAGTTCTATGAATAGCAACAAATTAAAAGTAATTCAAGAGTCTATTGTGTAAAATGTCTCTTAGGTCTGTACAATCAGTAATATAGCAGAGATAAATGGTGACAAAAGTTTGGGAAGTAAGGATGGTCTATCTTAATTGTTTTGATAATGGTTTATTTTCTTATTTCCTAAAGTAAAAGAGAGTAGGGGAGTTGTGAGGTGTCACCTGGAAAATGTTTTCTCTACTCTTTGTAAAGTTTTAATTTCAGGGTACTTTCATTTGAGACCTTATTGACCACAAACAAAATCTTCTCAGGTTATTTCCTAGTTAATCATTTTTTCTAATTAAAAATAAATCTGTATTATCTTCCAATGTCAATTTTTGGTTCACATTCAGACCAAAGAATGCTATCTTTAAGAAGACAAGAAAGCAATATAGCATAAGAAGGAAAACAGAAGAGAAGAAAGTTACCTCTCCTAGTCCCTCCAGTGCTCTGAGTACAATGAGAGCTCCAACTCCGAAATCTGCAGCAATGGGAGTGAACAGGGTGAAGACAGCAGTGCCAAGGATCCCAAAACCTAGCAGCAGTTTCCCTCCGACTTTGCTGGCAATATATCCTCCAGGAATCTGTGTGATGATGTAGCCATAAAAGAAAGAACCGAGAATCCATCCTTGGGTTTCTGCATCCCATTTGTATCTTTTACCCTATAAAGAGTAGGATGAAAAAACCCAACATTTTAGGACCGTGATTAATCAGCTCCTTTATCTTACTGGCATGTAAGTATGAATGTATACATATGTAATTTTTAACCACTGTTTTAGACTAAAGAACATACAAACTTTCTATAAGGTAGGTAAGCCACCATGATAACAGACATGCAGCTTCTAAAAGTGAATGGAAAATAATTGAAAGTCATAAACTTCAGGAAGTTTTGCTATTTTATGAAACTAGACTACACAATTAGTTGCAGAGGCTTTATAATGACCATGATAAAAAAAGACTAAAATAAGAGGTATGGGCTTAATCCAGAAAGCTATTAAATAGTGGAGTCAAGTTTTAAGCCAGCCCTGGGTTCAAGCCTAGCTTTATTACTTACTAGACTTATGATCTGGGAAGATTAAATGAAAAAGGCACATAAAATAAGGCCTGACACACATGGAGTGTTCACTTAATGTTGGCTATTAGTATATATAAATAGAAATCATTAATATCTCCCCACTGCAGACCAAGCCCTTGAAAAAGCATATAGATCACAAAAGAGTAAGAATTTAAAGCAAGTCACAAATTTCATGTAAGTAGGAAATGTCTTAATTAGTAGCAGCTCATAGTAAGGTAATAATGAAGAACTAGTAACTGATCTGAATGTCTGACATCTTTAATACACGCAGCTGTATAACCAAGCTAATGTGTCAAGAACTATTCCAGGACTTTTTTTAGTAAGTCAGATGAAGATAAGCAGCTAGACCAACAAAAGCACTTGCCAAAGGGAACGATATAAAGCAAATTCCTAATTATCCTTGTTTCTGGTACCAATCTATAGCTTATCTGTACACTTTTGGATAATCTCTGACTTTCAGAGGTCGGGAAAAGATGTAAGAAGCAGTAACAGACTTTGAAAAGATGGGTTAAGATTTGGTCCCACAGAAACAAGGTAAAGAAGATAGATTGATAAGATAAAATAACCAAATTTAATTACATACCTACATATGAAAACTCCACATACATGAGAGGTTCAGGGATGGAAAGTTAAAATGAAGTATTTCTGGATATGACCTAAGGATGAGGTAAGGCACCTTGGGACTTCAGAGGAGAGGAAGGTCATTGCAGGATATTAAGAAGAGCAGATGTTCAGACATCAGAAGTTTGCCCTCCCCTATAGATAGACAGGTACTTCTGATGATAACTTATTATGGGAAAGGCCCCTAGATTAACTTATTTAAGGGAAAGGTAGAAGTTTCTTGTGAGGCTGCAGGGTCTTGATTGACTTCAGCTCGAAATTATTCACATGCCATCACAGCCCACCCTGGGGAGGCCTGTTCTGAACCCCTGCACTGGAACGCCAAACAGGTTTTTCCAAATTTTTTTTCAAGGATGAAATGTTTATAGAGAAAACTGACAACTTTTCAAACAGATCAAGGTATATCATATATACTGTACATATTACAGCACAGCAGCAGTAGCTATAGTCACAAGTTACTGTCCAACCAATTCCTGGGAAAACAAAAGGTGAGTCAGTGTTTACGTGAAGATGTGCCTGTGGTTTCTACAGGATGAAGAATGACCGTTCCATATTTTTACCTGGATGTATTTTAGGATTAAGGTCGTTTGCTTAAAAAACAGTACTTACTATTTGATTATGAAGAACTTTATTGGAAGCTGAATGCTCTGCACACTCCTTGGAAGTTCTATTATCTGCTATAGTTGTATTTGAGTCTACCATGTCCACTAATGCAACACTCAGATTCACACGTAACGCATAGAGAACGAAGAAACCAAAAAAGGCCAACACTGCTAAGTTGTAACGTGCAGAGCAGCACACTGGAGCTGAAACAGAGATTGGGGGAAACTTTCATTAAAAGAATAAGTTAGGTGATATTGTCTAAATCACTAAAAAGATTACATATTAGAAGTGCATAAATGCGTAAATCACGAATATTTTTCTGAGACTATTTCCGGATTAAGCATATCTAAAAACATTTGTCAAAAAGAATTTGTTCCTGTTGTCTGTAGTTGTGATAAACATTTAACACAGGAGAGCCTGCACCGTAAGACAGTTTCTTACAACATGGAGACAACGGCTTTATCAACTTCGCTCAGAAAATTTTGCATTCCAGAGTCAATACTGAACCCCTAATTCCTATCAGCTGGCAAAGATAGGAGAATAGTAGGTAAGGGGGTTTAATGGCATCACTATTTCTAAAAACTATCTAAAACATGGCCTAGAAATACTTGAGTCCTCAGTACAGCATAGCATGTACACTACTGACCACAGATTAGTAGCCATCTCATTGTAAATGTAGTACAGCACAAAAAATTTACTGCCAACAACAGGGCATGAAATCCCTCTTGGTAAATTTCTTACCTTCAGAAGTACCCTCAGAGGCTGGGTTTGAATCAGAAGCCATGATTAATATTTAAGGCTCTCCTAAACTAAATGTATTTAAGAATCCAGAAACAAATTTACAATCTGACAGTTGCAGTATCTGTGATAGTTCTTCAGTTGATCATGCGTACAGGGCCCATAGTGCAAAAGAAAGAAATGAATGTACCACAATGTCAAGAAAAAGGAAGGCAGAGTAGGTTGGAGGAACCAACAAATGAAGGACCATACAAGAGGAGGAGTTTGGCCTCCTTTTAACTCTAATTGTAGGCTTATGCACGTATTTTCTCTTTTACTGAATTAGTTGTATTATAGGTGAGGAAATGGGAATTCAGGAAGGGTAACTGACTCCTTAGTGACAAAGAGAAATTGGCTAATACGGGGTCTTACACCTTAAAGTTCGGTAAATACTGAGTGTTCAATAAGTATCAGTTAAAAACAGATGTACCTACTTCAATTGTAATGACAAGTTACATACTTGTACAAAATTTATGTGTGTGTTTTTCCTATCCAGAAATCACAGTGTTTTCAGTGATCTAACCTCAAAAATACATTTTTCAGAGTACAAAGGTTTTGGTACTGATTCTGACAGATTCACACTAAAGAATTAATGAACAGGGCACAGCTAAGGTATATATTAATACACTATGAACCAACTCACTCTTCCATAATCCCTAACACACTTAAACAACTGCTATCATTTTCTTCTGACCCAAGAAGAAAGTAAAATGGAGAGGGCTAATGGTTTAGGAAAATGCACACTAGAATATGAAAGCTCTTTGAGGGCAGGAAGGAACAAACTCATCAGACATGTCCAGCGAACTGAGGGGACATGGTGTTGAATGGGAAGTTGCTCAAGATAACGGCAAGAATTAGAGTGTAGATTAGAAGGTGGAGGTGTGTCAGCTGGCAAAGTCTTCATGAATGAAGCAAAGTGCCAGGAAGTGGGTAGAAGACACAATGTAGGGGAAAAGTGGTTTAGCCCAAAGGCATTGAGAGTGGAGAGGTCATTATCTGGAACCATCAATGTGGAAGAAGAAGTCAATCCCATCAATTAACACAAGGCAAGAAAAAAATCATCATCCTTATAGAGAGCAGAAGGGAGTGAGAGTAGTATGCCCGGAAGCCAGGTTTCTGTTGAAGCAAGGTATGAGACAAGGCTGGTGAAAACCTGAGGATGCTGGGCATTTACTCGTGTGGAAGGCTTTGCCAGACAGATGTGGGCCTGGGTAAGGAGCAAGTAAATACTGAACAGGGAGGGGCTGAGACTGAGACATGAAACCCAGGGCTAGGGGCACTGACCTAAACAAAGATAATGACTTCCTTTAAAGGAGGGTGGGCATTGAACCTCCTTGGCCAGGGAACTGCATTAAAAAAGATTTCCTACCTAAAATGAATAAAGAACTTTGCTTTTTAAAAGGGTAATAATCAACTGGCTTACCTTACCTTATGGGTAATTCATTCCTGATAAATCCTTATGTAGTCTTAGCTCCCCAATTAATACCCATTTATATGAAAACACCAAATTCCATTAAAACGGATTCAGTTACTTAATATTAACAATGATTATTACAACATGACCCAAGGCCACTTCTCTTCATTCTGCAATATGGTTGCTCTCTACCAGCACACTATCCCTTATATTTAAGACTATATTCACACACCGCATATTTGTGGAAGTCAATGCTTGCGTAACTGAACCTGGAATGCAAACCATCCCCAAAAGAGTAATAGAGGCCTCCTCCCCCCAACCCCCAAACAAAGCTCAGAGCACACTATTTTCAGCTAGAAAATCACAAGTTCCTACAAAGTGTAATAGTGAAAATTGGGGCCCTCATTTTGAGATACCCAGCTTTACTGAGGAATACAAAATCCAAATGGTCTTCATTCATGATGATGATGATAAGGATAATAGTAGTAACTAACACTTAATATGTGCCACACTCTAGTCTAAGCACTTTCTATTAGCTTATTTAATCCTCACAATAACCCTGTGAATGAGGTATATTATCTTTCCTGATAGGTAAGGAAAGCATGAGAGATTAGATAGTTGCTACTCACACAGCTAGGACTGGCAGCTGGGATTGGCAATTGGGCACCTCTAGCTCCAGACCTATGTTCTGCCTTTAAACAGAAAGAAAGTTCTTAGAAGCCTTAAAGGTGATTTCTCCAAAATGAATGAGCACATTTTTGGTGCAATTGTATTTGGAAAATCCATTTTTTGAATACAAGACACATTTATATAAAAGTAAACCTCCAACTGGTGAAAAATGTGAGGAATAAAGAATTTTTATGTGCAGGAGGCAAAGCTTTGCTCTTCTTCGCCTAATTCTCTCCCTTCTTTCTACCTAAGTTAGGTAGCAAACTTTATAGACTTCCTGTTGTTTCAGCATTGAGCCATCCTTTCCCCCATTATTTTGGTGTTAGTCTCTGAGATCCACCTGGCTAAGTACTAAAAGCAAATGCTTGAGAGGCAAACCATCATAGGGTTACTGAGAATTCTGTCATATCAACCTGAGAGGTATTCATTCTTAACAACAAAGAAACATATCCTAATTTTAGCTCTCTCAATAAAGAAACACTACAGATACTTTAAAACTATGTCCTCTTATTCATGGTTGAGTGGGAAACTTTCAAATGTGTGAAAAATCAAGTAAATGATAAAGCACTTTGCAAATAGGAAATTTTCAAATATCACACAAATGTGGCAGTGTTTTGTCAAGGAAGGCAGATGGGACTAAAAACCAGAACTCTGAGGTTAGTCCTTAATAGGGCTACATGCAATCTTTGGGACTGAACTTCTTTGGTCCTCAGGTGTTTACATATAAAATGATGTGCAAGCAGATAGGGGTTAGTTTCTAAGGTCTTTTAAGTGCTATAAAATTTTATGACATTTTATCAGCCTTTCTCTTCTGAAAAACAAAACTATACATTTAGGTGTAGATAAGGTACAGCTAATTTCATATCAGTTTGTTCTAGAAACAAACATAAATGATAATAAAATGCGTATAAACATAGGAAAAGAGAAATTTTAAGGGCTGCTAAAGATTTACTCCTTTAGGCATCAGAGCTTGAAAAAAATAATTCTGGATTGTGGAGGACAGACTGCTTCATGATGTGACCAATACAGGACCCTGGAGCTGGACCTGGGACCAGATGGAGAGTGCTTACTGAACCCCCACTGAGAGACTGTGTGATGGTAAATGATGTTTATTCTAACAGAAACCAGTGGCCCTCCTCTGCTTCCTGTTATGCTGGCTCCTGGAACAGGCCTTGTCCTGACCCAGTGAAGCATGTAAAACATTTGGACCTGGGACTGGTGGTCACTTATCGGTACCTCTGATTATCCCATCTTGTTGTATATGATTCTCTTGTGCCTGCCAAGCAGCCTGGGGGAAACGTGCCTCATATGTAAGTTTACCTTAGTAAATTGTACTTATTACCAGACTGGAGTTGGCCAGCCTCATACTTTGGTCTTTTCTGGCCCCGTGCTTAGAGAGGTAAATTTTTAGCCCTGGGACCTTTCCCTGGGTCTGAATGTACTGATGTGGATGGGAAGTTTGTTTTGTTTTTAACACCCACACTTTCTTGAGTGTGCTAAGTGAATATATAGAACGTAATTTAATTAAAAAATATAACTAAGGGTCATCTTGTTTCTCCTATTAGATTGTACCTGGTAGATATTATTACTAAAGCTAGGACGGGGGACACCACTCAGAGTAAAAGGAGGCCCCTGGTGCCTCTTAGGAAGTTGTTATACACATCTTTACCTTTCCCATCCCTTATCTCTTGGTGTGCCTCTCTTGTCCTCCTTACAGTGTCCCACACACAGAGCTCAATTTAAAATATTGCTGACTAATGCAATGCCCAATAATTGTAGGCTCTTCCCTAAAACCTTTATCATATTTTAAATAGCAAAAAGAAATGTGTTGCTGCTACTTTTACTTCACTTTTGCTCTCCAGTGCATATGTAAAGAGTAAAAATAAGAAGTGAAATAGCTATAAAGAAGTCAGTCACCTTCAGTCAGGAGGAACGGGGCAAAGATCTATGCACTCAACCCTGGAATCAAGCTGGGATTGTTTTTAAAGGCAATGCTGTGAGTTAATTTTTTTCCTTTTCCATCGACTTTCAGTATATTCCATATACTAAAATATATTGTACATATAATAATATGCACCCATTTCAAGTGCACAGTTTGGTGAATTTTGATAAATGTATGCATCTGTACACCTTAATCAAGATGTAGAATTTCCCCACCACCTCAAGAAGTACCCTAGTGCCTCTCTGCAGTCAATTCCTTCTTGCCTGTAGCTTCTAGGCAACCATTGATCTGCTTTCTGTTAATTACAGATTAGTTTTGCTTGTTCTAGAACTTCATACTGATGGAATCATATATTAAAATTGTGGTTTCTTTTGCTCAGTGTTTTTGAGATTTACCCACATTGTTATGTGTGACAAGAGAAAATTTCTGAGAAAAATTCTGAATTAAATTATAGCAGGCCAGAGGAGACAAGAGAGATTAGTCAGTTTATAGAACTGAGGGTAGAAACCAACAAAAAGACTACTCACATTCCTGAATGTATGTTGAAACTATGAGTTAATTTCCAGGTGGCTATTTCATGTCTTATCTAAAAAGGGACAGCAGACCACCAGATAGACTACATCCTGCTTATGCATGAACTTTCCAGTTTGTTGCCCACAACCAATCCAAAAGCAGCAAACACTTTTTCCTTATGGACTATAATCAGCCCTGCTTCACCTCTCCACCCCTCACCTATAGCCAATATAAATTCTTTCAAAACAACTTAACACCTTTTCCCCACAAACTTAACAGTATAAAAGAGCACTGTCAATGCCAGGATGGCAATTACGTCTAATCTCTTCATCTAGCCCTGCTGCTGATGGTTTTTAGACTGTGTGTCCCAGGACCTGGTCCTTTTCCTGGCTAGCATATGGCTCATTAAACTCTTCCTTTCAAAAAAACTTTTGGCCTTGATGGTTATTGTTTAACATGTGTATCAGTAGTTTCTTTTTATTACTGAGTAGTATTCCATTGTATGGACATACCAGATTTGTTTCTCCATTCAACTGCTGATGGAGAATTAGGTTGTTTCCAGTTTCTTAGCATTATGAATAAAGCTGCTAGATTATGGTAATGTATGTTTAAAATAGCCAGTTTCCCAAGTAGTTATATCATTTTATACTCTTACCAGAAAAATAGGACTAGAGTTCTAGATATTCCATATCTTTGTCAACATTTGGTATCTTCAGACTTTTTAATTTTAGCTATTGCAGTGGGTGTATAATGACTCCACGTGGTTTTAATCTTCATTTTCTCGACAGCTAATGATGTTTAACATTTGAACTAAATTTATATATCTCTCCCCCAAACTGCAACAGAATATTATAGTCTTTATATTATGACATTTATTTCTGTATCTCCACAATAGATTGTTTTATAAAAGAAGACTATTGAAATCTAACACTGTACTCATATGCAACAGAAAAAGATTAGTTTATGGAACTAAGTCCAACTTCCAGGTAAAACTTCACTGTGGTATAGTATTTACTTACATAAGTGTCCAGTAAAATAAGCTCCCAGCTGCTAGATGGAGCTATAATGTTGCCACCTCTACTGCTGCCATCTGGTAATGTTAAATAAACAAGATACCACAGGGCTATACTGTCCTTGCTTAGGAAAAGTCAAATTCATAATTCAACTCTGTTTTTCAAGCACACAACATCTTTGGAACTATAGAATGCATATGAACTGATTAGTTTTAATTACTTTTAAAGAAAGTAATCAAAGAAGTTACAGTACAAACGTATCAAATAGCAAAATACTTTCATTTTCTCAAATTCAGGGAGGATGCAGTTGTGAAGTACCTCCTTTTCTATTTGTTGCAAGACTTTTGTTTGGTAACTTACCTTAGAGTTTTACAGATACCATATCTTGAGGATAACCAAACTTTTCCTACTTAAATCAACACGATGTAAAAAACAGTGTGCAACACTTTCAATCTCTTACTGCAGAATTTCAAGATATTCACTGGGTTATGCAATAATTTCCCTCTGCATACTCATAAATGTTAACCTCAGTCCTTTTTTGTGTCCCATGGAGCTACCAGATCACATGCTGGTAGACACGAAGCTGTGGAAACCTGGCAGTGATAGGGAGGGAGAGCCAGCGGCTCTGTCCAGCCCTTTGCCCATTGATTTGTAGATTTCTTTCCCAGTTCGCTCTTTCACCGGGTACTCCGCCCAGCCCCCGTCCACTGATTGCAGATTGTTCCCCAGTTTGTTCTTCCAAAGGGTCTCAGGCTCCATACTACTGAAAGTCGCCAGGAGCCCAGTGCCGGCGGCGCCCAGAAGCTCCCCGCCCAGGCCCCACGGGCTGCACTTGCCGAGGTCCCACCCGAACCTCCCGCTTGGCCTGGTCTTACGGTTCCCGCCCGCCTCGGGGCACCGGAGGGGGTTAAGTGGGCCCCTGAATAGCCAGTCTCCCATTTATTGAGTCCTCTCGCGCCTGGCTTCTCCCCTCCCCTCGGGACCCTCAGACTAAACAGCTCTGGTCCCACCGGCCGAGGGCGCGGGTACTCTGGCCACCCTCACTCCGGGACCGCCGCCGGCACGAAGCCCCTGGACCGCTCCGCAGCTCACCGGCTTCCGCCCGCGGGGCGTCCTGCAGGAGGGGTGTGTTGTCCGAGTCCTCCTCGCCATCTCTCTGGGACAGGCTCGGAACCGGGGACTTCATGACGCCTCGGAGAGGAAGGTGTGTGGTCTACTGGCCCGAAGGAGCGGCTCCCGCTGGGCTGCCGAAGCCCCCAGGCAGCGCTGGCACCGCCCCCGGAGTGGTACCGCCTCTCGGCCACGTCCTGTCACCGCGGTCCCGCCCAGAGGCGGTGCGCTGACTCCGCCCTCGCTGCCATCTTAGGTTCGGGCAACTCTGGAGTCGGTTGGGCGGGGGAAAGCGGAATTCCGGGAGTTCTGGCCTGGTGGGGCGTGGTCTACGTTTAGTTTCCTGCCACGCGAGTTCTAGGCTTGCGGGGTCGTCGGTGTTCTTAAGAACAATTCTCCCACCTCTTGAGCTCTGTTGCAAAGCACAGGGCCCGCTCCGCCGGGACCGCGGATGAGGAGGATCCTGGAGACAGCGGGGATTTGAATCGCCTATCATTAAGGGGAGATCTTGGATGGAACTTCCGAAGTGGATGGTGTGTATTTGACATTGTTTTCAGTAGTAAATTACCGTGAATTTAGCAACCCTAGTACAATCTACCTGTGACGGCATATTGTCCCTAAAATAGCTTTTGAGAAGGAAAAACAGTAAATATTATAGGACATTGTGAGTCCTATGATATTAACAATTTTATAGTCAAAATAACGTAGTGTGGGCAGTAGCATATGATTCAACCTATCAAATCCATATGTGTGTTATGTCTCTACAGGTCTAACTTTTGAAACAGTTTGTCCTGGTATTTGCAGATGCTAAGAAAGAGGAACTAGGAAAATGGACCAGCCTGCCTTGAGGGAGGGATAGATCTGGGGCCTCTGTACTGACCACAGGCTTCCTTCAGTTCATCACTTATCATGGGTAATAAAGGTTTGGAGATTAAAGGAAAAATATGTGGTAGGTATCCTTGGAGAATTCTTTGTAACCAGGGAAGACTCACAAGCCAATAATTCAATAAACCAAGTCAGAGGCTTGGTGAGGTCCATGTGGGAACAAATGGGAGAATTACCCTTGGCCAGCAAGGAGCATGGAGATTTCTGAAGGTATCCCTAACCTGATCAGTAAATGCTATTGAGTGAAAACAACAAATCAAGCCTTTTTCTTGAGTTACTGAAATTACCATGTAGATTTTTAATTTTCTAAGGGGTTAGATTCCAACTTTTTAGGAGCTTTGTAGAGCAATGCCACTCAACTTGAATATGCATGAAATTACCATTTTAAAATGCAGATTCAGATTTATCAGGTCTGGTGTGACTTAATTTTATGTCAACTTGGAGGGTGTCCTTTTATGTCAACTTGGAGGGTGTTCTTACTATACTTTTTATTTTAGAAATTTTAAGTTTATAGAAAAGTTGCAGAGATACAGAGAATTCTGCATACCCCTTGTCTAGTCTGACCAGATGTTAAGATCTTACAGTAATATGATACATTGGTCATAAGTAATTAGCCTATATTGATAGATTATTATTAACTGACGTTCATACTTTATTCAGATTTCTGTAGTTTTTTACTTAATGTTGTTGTTTTTTCTGTCCTAGGATCCTATTCAGGATGTCACATTACATTTTGTCATTGTGTCTCCTTAGGCTCCTCTGGATTGTGACAGTTTCTCAGACATTCTATATGTTTGCTGACCTTGACAATTTTGTAGAGTACTGGTAGGTTTTGTAGAAAGTTTCAGTTTGTGTTTGCTTGATGTTTTTCTTATAATTAGACTGGGGTTAAGGTTTTGGGAAGAAGACCACAGAAGTAAAGTGTCATTTTCTTAATTGCAAGTCCATATAATTTATTATAGATGATTATCACTGGTGACATTAAACTTCATCGGGTTTTACCTCCTGTAAAGTTACTCTTTTTTCCACCTCCCTATCCATGTTTTTCTCTTTGAAAGGAGGTCAGTATTTACAGCCTCTACTTAAGGGGTAGGGAGTTATTATGCTCCACCTCTTTGAGGCACGGAATTCTTTTGTATGGGAAATTTGTCTGCTCTCCTTCTTTTTTGTATTTATTCAGTCTTTTATTAATATTGGCATGGATTCATGGTTATATATTTTATACTTTGGATTATAATCCAACACTATGTTATTTATCGTCTTGCTCAAATAGTTCTAGTTCTGGTGATTGGGAGCTCTTTCAGTTGGCTACTGTGTCACTTTTATATACCCTTGTTATGTTTTTGGAGCACTACCTTATTTTGTGGTATAGTAAGATGTTCCCATATTCATCCTGTATAGTCTCTGCTCCTGTCATTTCTTTAAAGAATGATATTAGAAACCAAGATGGGTGCTGGTGTACTTCTTGCTTTTGCATTGTCATTGATTCTAGGCCCAGAGGAGGGACTTTTGTTTTTGTTTTGTTTTATAATCTTCCCAAGAGGATTTTTTAAAAATGTATGTGATGACACCATTTTCTTCCTTATATCTGGTATTTGCTTTCTGACTGCTTGCTACCATAGAAGATTATTACTGATGTTATTTAATTTTTGGTTGACAGTTCCTTTCTTTACTAACATTCTAAATCAGTGCTGTGCAATACAAGTATAATGCAAGACACATCTGTAATTTAAATATTTCTAGTCCCACATAAAAAACTTAAAAAATGAAAATAACCCAAAAAGGTGAAATGAATTTTATAATATACATTATTTAGCCCAATATATTAAATATTTTATTAATTCAGTAACTGTTGAATATAAAACTCTTAATGAGATGTGTTACATTCTTTTTCAGTACTAAATCTTCAAAACCTGGTGTGTATTTTACATTCACAGCACATCTTCATTAGGACCAGCCACATTTCAAATGTTCTTGGGCCATGATATTGGACAGCACAGTTCTAGATAATGTGAGGGCTTTTCTCTCCTCCAATCCTCCTGTCTTTGAATGGGAAAAAACTATCTTCTAAAACAAGTTGCCAGTTCAAAAGACTCCAGCTATTTTCTTCCTTTGTAAAATGAAGATAATAATAGAAATAAGCTCATATGGTTGTTGTAAGGATTACATAAGATAATGTATGGAAATCACAGTACATGGTGGGCAGTAAGTCTCCATACAAGTTAACTATTGTAATTTTTATTGTTAAGTTTGTTTTCCACAATGAGCTTACCCATCTTAGGAACTCCCTTTTGATTTTCACTATACCTCTTTTAAAACATATATCACATTTTGTGTGAAAGTATGGAGTAGTAGTTGGCTGTGTAACTGTTTTAATTCCCTTTTGTGACTGTAGGCTTCCTAGGAGCTGGTACCAAGTCTTATTTATCTTTGCAAACTGAGCAGTTCCTAACATTGATTCTTTCACTGTGCTTAGGCATGTTTCACAGTGCCTTATCATGTTGACCTTGATGAGACTACTAAGATGAGAATTTCAAATAGATAGAAATATGTATAGGAAGTAAAAACTTGAATGGAGGGACAAATATTTGAACCACTAAATTTAGAAATGGTAAAACTGGTAAAGGAATTTTTAGATGAACAATGTGACCCTATAAAATAATCCTGTCCTTATCCCAGGAAAAAGTTATGATGATTACTGAGATACAATGGTTATTGAGATATTTTATTCAATGTTTAAATTTGTCTTTTACCAACTTGATAGGTAATCATCTGAGAATTGATTTCTTTAGGTTAATTTCTAAATTCTTTGTAATTCTATGGTTTTGAATCTCTAGGATTTATTAACTATTTTCTTTAATAAACATTTCACCATTTGGAGACCTTTTCCTCATAGAGTTCTGTCAGCTAAATTCCACTTCTCATTTTTTTCTCATAATATCTTTGTAATTTATATAGAATATTATTAATCAAAATATTTACCCAGAAAATAGATTTATGCAAAGGAGAGACACAGACACCAAGTACCACACAGATCAGCCTAACTAAAACAATGACTTAATGTAATTATGTAAGGAGGAGTTTTAAAGTTTTTTTTTCTAATGTGACTAATAGGAAAGTTTTCAATTAGTCTAAGGTTTATCTCTATTCTAATGTAGTCACCTTGTAATTCTTTTCCTTTTCAAGCATCACAATTCCTGATTTCAAACTTTGTTACAAAGCTATAATAATCAAAACTGGTACTGGCATAAAAATAGACTCATGGACTAATGGAACCCGTTGAGCATTGAGACTCCAGAAATAAACCCATGCATATATGGTCAACTGATATTTGACAAGGGGGCCAAGAATACTCACTTTGTAAGGATAGCCTTTTCAATAAGTGGTGTTGGGGCACTGGATGTCTACATGCAGAGAAAATTGGATCTCTATCTTAAACTATTCATGAAAATTAACTCAAAGTGAATTAAAAACTTAAATGAAAGACCTGAAACTGTAAAACTCCTAAAAGAAAACAGGGAAAAAGCTCCTTGACATTGGTCATGGCAATGATTTTTTGGATATGATATCCAAAGTAGAAGCAACAAAATAATGAGTGGGCTACATCAAACTAAAGAGCTTTTGCACAGCAAAAGAAATAATCACAAAGTAAAAAGGCAACCTACAGAATGGAAGAAAATACTGACAAACCATCTATCTGATAAGGTGCTTATATTCAAAAGATATACTCATAAGGAATTCATACAACTCAACAGCAGAAAAATCAAACAATCTGATTTAAAAATTGGCAAAGGTTTTGGGCAGACATTTTCCAAAGAAGACATTCGAATGGCCAAACAGGTACATGAAAATATGCTCAACATAGCTAATCAGGGAAATGTGAATCAAAACCACAGTGAGCTATCACCCTACACTTATTAGAATAACTGTTGTTTAAAAAGCAAGAGATAAGTGTTGGCAGGATGTGGAGAAAAGGGAACCCTTGTGCACTGTTGATGGGAATGTAAATTGGTATACCCACTTTGGAAAACAGTATGGAGGTTTCTCATAAAATTAGAAATAGAACTGCAGTATGACCCAGCAATCCTACTTCTGGGTGTGTATCTGAAAGAAGTGAAAACACTATCTTGAAGAGATATCTAGACTTCCATGTTTATTGCAGTATTATTCACAATAGCCAAGATAATGGACACAACCTAAGCGTCCATCAAAAGGTAAACGGATAAAGTAAATGTATGTGATATCACACACACACACACACACACACACACACACACACACACGGAATACTACTCAGCTATAAACAAGAAAATCCAGCTTTATGTGACAACATGGATGAGCCATGAGGACATTATGCTACATGAAATAAGTCAGACAAAAACAGACACTATGTTCTCACTTAGATGCAGAATATAAAAAAGCTGAACTTGTAGTGTAGAATGGTGGTTGCCAGGGGCTAGGAGGTAAGGGATGTCAGTGAAAGGATACAAACTCAGTTATAAGATGAGTAAGTTCTGGCGATCAGATGCACACACAGCATGGTGATTATAATTAACAATACTTTATTGTACTTGAAAGTTAAGAGTAAATCTTAAATGTTATCACTGCACACACACGAAGAGGTAATTGATCGAGGGATGGAGGGTTTAACCTTAGTGTGGTAATTATTTTGCAGTATATATGTGTATCAAATCATGTGCACCTTAAATGCACAGATGTTATATGTCAATAATACTTCAATAAAGCTAGAAAAAATGATTTCTCCTTTTTCCTGTTACAGTATCATCTACATGTAC
Organism: Lyroderma lyra; assembly: GCA_004026885.1. Lineage (NCBI taxonomy): Eukaryota > Metazoa > Chordata > Mammalia > Chiroptera > Megadermatidae > Lyroderma > Lyroderma lyra. The sequence continues at coordinate 52,991 of PVJL010002308.1, forward strand.
CTCATTGTTACCTCTATAATATAGGTCTAATACTGTTACCCCTTAAAAAAATCCTTCAATGATAGCTTATTTTCTAGGTCTTCACATTTTTTATTGTGTATACCATCAATAAAAATTTGGGGTGGGAGGGGAGTGAAAAAGGTGAAGGGAAATAAGTGGTACAAACATCCAGTTATGAAATAAATAGATCATGGGGATATAATGTACAGCATCGAGAATATAGTTAATAATATTGTAATATCTTTTTATGGTGACAGATGGTTACTAGACATTGTGGTATATAAATGTTAAATACTTGAAACTAACACAATATTGTATGTTAACTATATTTCAATAAAAAATTTTGAATATGCACCCAACATGGGTATTTTTCTTTATAAATCTTACACACACACACACACACACACACACACACACACATTGCACTCAACAAACACTCAAAAAGGATGGGAAAAGAAATAGAAATAGATGTTCTGGTTTTTTCCAGAATCATTTTGCATATGCTCTTGGGTGAATGCACCCTACTTTGGAGATCACTTTTCTAGAGGATAAAATCCAAATTCTTTGGTATAAAACAAAAATCCTTACAAACTGGCTCCAGTTTCCTGTCTATCTCACCATTTCCTGCCATGGGCTTTGTGCTTTACACATTGGGCTACTCATTGAATTTTATATGTATCATCCTTTCCTAGTGCCATTTCCTCTACCTATTTGTTTCTTGTGTGTGGTGAGCTCTTATATGTCCTCACTATGTCTCTAAAGTATCACCTTTTCTTTAAAGATTTCTTGACAATCTTTCCCTTTTCCATTCTCTCGGTATTGTACATACCTTTATGGTAGCACATTGTGTTAACAGTTATCTAAGACAACAGTTTAATAGTGTGTGAGTCATTCCTTGAGAACAGGAACCTTGTCTTATCTTCCATTCCCAGCTCTAAGCAGACAAAACAGCTTAAGAAGTATTTATGGAGCTTCATATTATGTGCGATGCCCTGCCCTGGTTGCTCTGGGAGTATACAAAATGTATAAACATGATTTCTGCCTTCAGAGAGTTCATAAGTAAAATGTACCTCTAAGGAAATATTTCTTAATTACTGTCCAGTGGAAGTATAAATATTTCTCTAATGATTATGAAAGTTAGAGGACCTATTTTTTATTTATATTTTCTAGAGAGCAAGTGGTATATGACTAATTATTCCAGAGGAAGTATGATAATATTTTTAGGAAGTAATTTCAAAAATGTATAGTCTAGACATACTTTCCCATGTCCTATTTCTTTTTGGAAATTGTACTGTAGGATGTCATTAGACAGTGATTAAAACATAAAACAAGATAGGTAAATGTGCAGAGTTTGCTGTCATGTTTATATGATAGCATGCACTCAATTTTTTTCACAGCAAAATTGAAATTTCTTTAATGGTTTAGAACTTAATCAGCTGGGTAATTCTTGTAACATGCCCACAGAGACATAGGTATTATAATAAATATTTTAAAGAAGGGAACTAATAGATTGCAATTGAATGAAGTGATTTGTCCAAAGTCAGTGAGAACCACTATTACAATTCAGATTTATTGCATTTTCTAGTATTCAAATCCTAGGATGGTGTTTCTTCCTAATTCCCTTTGTTTTCTATACCTTCTGTGTTAACTTTGCATCTTGAAACTTTTGAATAAAATTTTGTTTAGCCTTAGAACTAATTTCAATGATAAGTACGTAGTATGTGAAGTCAATTACAAATTATATATCATTTTCTCTTTCTGTTTCCTTTACTTGTTTATGGGGGAGCTGAAAGAGCAGCTACATTTAAGAAAAAAGGATATAAGTAATGTTGCCTGTGTGAGAAGCCTATAAAAGGCTGATACGTAAAATTTAAATACAGGGTCCGGCAGAGGTAATGCTTCAACTTGAGTTATGATTTTATTACAAAATCATAACCATATATGCTTATGATTTTGTAATAAAAGATTTGGTATAGATTACCAGCTCATAAAAAAGGGGGCATTATTTGTGTAACAAGTCCAGGTGTTATTTCTGCTGGCCCTGTGCACTGAAAAATTTAAGAAAATGTATCATAGTTTTATCTCTTCAACTTCAGGGAGTTTTAAAATAAATCAATTTTTGCAAATGTAGTGAACATCAGTGGAGTAGATAGTAAATCACACAAGAAGCACATGAAACAGAATGACCTTCAGAAATAAGCTAAAAGTGCATGCAAAGCAACTCAAAATTGAATGACTCAGGCAGATTAGAAGATTAAAGTTCAGATCTGTTCTTGTAACTAATATGTGAAGCTATAGTGTTGTTGAGTCAGCCCTTCCTGATAATCCTTTTTGGTCAGAATTTTCTTCATCTATACATTCATATTTTCTGAGTAATAGAAGATATACTGTCTTAGAAACTAATTGATGTTATTTTATAACAGACAAGACAGTGAGATCAATGGAACCTTGGTATTAGGAAATGGTACAGCATCATGATAACCTGCTAATTAATACAGTAACACCTTATTTTTCCAATGGATGCATTATCAAAGTTTTATATAAATTTAACCATATTTAAGTTGACACATGAAAGTTTGCTATTTTTTAGAGAAGCTATGATTAATCCTTTTGTGGAGGGATAGCTGAATTTTCATTTTAAGCTATTCTTTTAATAGGGCACACTTATACTTGTTTTCTCTACCAGTAATTTAAATTAAAAAATGCGTTTTTTTTAGGTTATATTTCTAATTGAGTTCCTCAGGAATGAAAATTGCAAACATAAATCATTACATTGTAATGCTAATAAATCATAATGTTAAAATTTTTTCCTTCTATTTTCAAAAATTCCATCAGAACTGGTTGCATCAGTTGGTGAGTGAATCCAGTCTCCATCTATAGACCCCTTTATATTTGTCTACAAATAAATAAGCATCCAAGAACAAAAATCCAACAGTAACAACAAACTTAAGATACAGAATGTGATCGATCACCCTCCATCCCTAAATAGAAACCAACAGCAAGATACTTAATTAGCGATGGTATGTAGTGACATCCTAAATATAAAAGAAAGCACTTAAACTGGGTCTCAGTTTTAATTTGCAAGATGTGGATATAAAATAATGAGATTATGTGAAAGAGAGAATTGCCTCTTAAGAGAATTTCAGGAAGAAAGTTCCAAAAGTATTTTGAGGGATAGAGAAATTGGAGAAAGGATATTTAATTTGTTAAAACTTACATTCTCCTAAACATTGATTTCCCTTCCCTTCCTTTCCCGTCCCTTCCCTTCTTCTCTTCCCTTCCTTTTCCTTTCCTCTTAGACCATGGGGAAGAGAGATGTCTTCTTCATGTGTATTTTTCTCTTCCCACAATTTTGCACCAAAACATGTAATAGTTTGTTACTGAGCATTAGCCTACAGTGGGCTTATATTAATACATGATTTTAGTCAATAAAAGTAAAAACCCTTTCTGGCAAAAGAAATAAAAAATGAAAACACCAAACCCCCCAGTATATCAGAGGGCATCACTGATTAATTTTAGATCAGAGTTTAGAACATTATGGAATTTTGGGTTGTTGAAACCTTTTGAGTGCATGTAAATTAGAGGTGAAGCTATAAATGGGTCGTAAATGGTATCTACTGTGGATGGCACTGCATGCACAGGGCTCCAAATTTAGGGACTGAGCCTGATATTGTTACTCAGCACTACTTTAGCATCTGACTAGTGGTTTGCTGTCCTTGATTGCTGCCACTTCTGGAGATACCTAAAGTTGGAGATCAGTCATGTCTACCCTGAGAATCCTTGGTGTTGAGCCAGATTAACAGCAAATATCTAAATACAATGGAAACTCTTAGAACAAGTAACCTATTCCTACCATATTTTGCATAATGTATACATTTTTGCCCAAGTTTGTGAGGGGAAGAATAAGGATGTGCATTATACATATGTAGTACTAATTCCATACCTATATAAATGCTTTTAATTCTTTTATTTATGCTTATGAATTAAAAATATAACTGTAGAAACAATAATTATATTTGTATGTAAAATAATACTCTGGAATACAATAATAACTTTTTACATATAAAAATTTTTATACATAAAATTTCTTGTACCTTGTACCTGTTCTTGTTTTGTAATTGTTACATAAAATTTCTTGTACCATAATATGTTAAAAAATAAATGCTAAAATTTCTTCATAATACAAAAAACAAGTACCGAAATATAAACAAATAAAAACTTGAACTAAAAAATTAAAATGAAAGATTTTTTTCCCTGAAAGTTTGAGCCAAAAACATGGGTACCCATTATACATGGGAGTGCATTATACACAGCAAAATATGAAACTTTCAGGTTCTGGAAAACCTGTTCTCCAGGATGTACAAGTGAAAGTTATTTTTAGGATGGGTGACATTTGTCCTAAGGTTGAGCTTGGCACTGAGTCGAGGTCATCTTTAATTTTTATTGAGAAAAGTTGAAATTATTTTGTCCACTGCGATGTCTACAGTGATGAATACAAGGCTATTCACAATCAGGGTGGTAATTCTGAGATCCCTGTGGTCTCATGTTCCTATCCTTCCTAGCATTCTATGTGGCTGAGGTAATCATCTAACTGATATAAGCTGAAGTTATAGATGGTCCATTTCACTGATGTTTAAGCAAGTGATGTTGAAAATACAGTCTTTGGAGTCATTTACTCCCCTGCCCCTTGGTTTGACCCACAGCCTAATGATGTTTTGGTCAAAGACAGACCACATATATCGTGGTGGTCTCATAAGATTATAACAAAGCTTAAAAATTCCTATTGCCTAGTGATGTTGTAGCTGTCCTATTGTCCTAGCACAATGCATTACTCATGTGTTTGTGTAAACAAACCTGCTGTGCTGCCAGTCATATAAAAGTGCATATAGCACATGCAGTTATGTACAGTACATAATACTTGATAATAATAATGATAAAGAACTGTTACTAGTTTATATATTTACTACACTGTACTTTTAATCCATATTTTACAGTGCAGTCTTTCTACTTATATAAAAATTTTTCTGTAAAACAGTATGCTGTGTTAGCTGCCAGCAACCTCATGTATCTGCTGTTTATTACATCTCTTGATTGCACCATTTTCTCATGCTTGATTTAATCTCATGTTTTTTGTATAGTAACATGCTATGCAGGCTTATAGCCTAGGAGCAATAGGCTATATCAGATGGCCAAGGTGTGTAGTAAGCTATACCATCTAGGTTTGTGTAAGTGCACTCTATCTGTACAAGGACAAAACCCCCTAATCACGCGTTTTTCAGAACGTTCCTTAAGTGTCACATGACTGCATATAGATCACGCAGTCACTCCAGTAACATGTTGCATCAGTTGCTGTGACCACTAGGTGGCAGGCTATTGCAGAACCCATGGAAACCACAGTGTCCTGTCGGGCTTTTTCTCTGGCCACAAGCATGATGATAAGACCATTCAAAGCAGGCATTCCCTAGATTCAGAATACAAGCTGGATGAATCAAGCATCTGTCACCTTATGGACCTATAGCCCCAATTCCCATTTCTTCCCATTTCTGCTTTTAGACCTCCAAACACAAAAGACTAAAGGTCCTATCTCAGATAAGAGAGCCATTTCTTCACTATTGTAATGTGATTCCAGGACCCCGTAGATAGACATCTAGAAGTCAGACGGTTCACAGTCTAAAATTTTGAGTAATTTCTGAAAATTCATATAATCCTATAATGAAAATTTAAAAACACCCCAAGGGGTGATGGGAATTGTAAAGAAGGGTTTACTAATGACCGTCCTTGAGAGACACTGCAGCCCAACGAAACTACCTCCCTTTTCAGTGTTTACAAGAAGTTAAAAGGCTTCCAGTGGTCCATTGCTTGTTGCGATCCAGTTTTGTCTTTCATCATTTTCTTTCTCTTTTCTTTTCTTTCTTTATTTTTTTGAGTGTTAGTTCCCTGAGTGGGAGTCCAGGCTGCAGTGGTGAGAGCACCAAAACCTAGCCACTAGACCTCCAGGGAATTCCCTCTCTTTTCTTTTAAAAAATATTTTTATTAAAAAAAATATAGCTAACAAACATATCAGTTTCACATATACACCATAGTTGTTTAACATGTATATACCTAAAGAAGTGATCATCATAAGTCCAGCAACTGTCTGACATTGTACTATGCTGTCACCATATTAATGACTATATTCCGCATATTGTATGTTATATCCCCCTGACTTACTTGTTTTATACCTGAAAATCTGGACTATTTATTGCCCTTCACCTTTCCACCCTTTTTCAATTTTTCAATTACAATTGACATTCAATATTATTTTATATTAATTGCAGGTGTACAGCATAGTAGTTAGATATTTGTATAATTTAAGAAGTCATCCCCCTGTCTAATCTAGTACTCACCTGGCAATATACGTAGCTATTACCATATTATTGACTATATTCCCTATGCTTTACTTTACATCCCTGTGACTATTTTGTAATTACCAATTTGTACTTTTAAATTCCTTCACCTTTTTCACCCTATCCCCCAACTCCACTCCCATCTATCAGCTCAAATCTAGTACCCATCTGACACCATATATAGTTATTAAAATATTATTGACTATATTCCTTATGCTGTACCCTACATCCTCATAACTACTTTGTAACAACCAATTTGTACTTCTTAATTCCTCACCCCCCTCCCATCTGACAACCATCAAAATGTTCTCTGTATCTATGTGTTTGTTTCTATTTTGTTTACTTTGTTCATTAAATTTCACATATAAGTAAAATCACACTACATCTGTCTTTGTCTGTCTGACATATTCATACCCCACTTAGCACAACACCCTCCAGTTCCATCCATGCTGCCTCAGATGGCAAGAGCCCATTCCCATCCATGGCCGAGCGATATTCTGTTGTACATATGTACCACCTACTCTTTATCCATCCACCCATTGATGGACACCCAGGTTGCCTCCATATCTTGGCCATTGTACATAATGCTGCAATGAACATATGAATGCATACATCCCCTCAAAGTAGTGTTTTGGGTTTTTTCAGATAAATATCCAGAAATGGGATTACTGGGTCCTTCTTTGTCTCTAGGTACAGCCTTTGTCTTAAAGTCTATTTTGTCTGGTATAGGTATTGGTACCCCAGCTTTTGTTTTGTTTCCATTTTCATGAGGAGAGGAATAGGATTAGAGGAGAAAACGAAGGGGAGTTTAACTTGTTATATAGATCCTATTCTTTAATTTAAAAAAAAAGAAGGAACAAAACCAAACCACAAAGCCCTCACAGTAAGCCTTTTCTCAACTTCATTTGCACAATTTAGATGGGGCACATTGAGATCTGCCCACCCAGTAGCCCCTGTCTGCATGCCAGTGACTAGAGGGGACATTTGGAGTGTCAGCACTCTTCCTTCCTGATGATTGCATTCATCCTTGTCATTCACAAGGCCATACTGAGAAGGGTGACCAGCCATTTGTACAGAAGCCCTGTGGCTCTTACTCTCTTTGCTGCCGTATCTCTATACCGGGAAACACAGGTACGTTGTTTTTGAAGAGGATCCCTGCTCATTCCTTCATCTTGCAAAAGGAGAGCATGATCTTTCTCTGCTGTCTTCAATAAGCTTCCTTCCACTACTCTCTGTGGCCTGGGGGTATACAAGATGCCTGAGTCAATTTGTTATCTCTTTCTTGGCAGGCTGTTCTCTCTGGTAGAGCCCAAGAATTCTTGATAAAGATGGTCATCAGATAAAATTCTGATGGTCTCTGATCAATGAGTCATGCCTACATAATTAAAAAAAGGGGGGGAAATAAGGAGAAAAAAGGAAGTATGCAATAATAAATTATTTCAGTAATTAAAAGAAACATCTGAAATGAGGTCCTCATTAACAATTGATGAAGCATATCTAAAATGAAAACATCATCTTTCTGTGAGAAACCACACAAAAGACTAGTTTTGGTGGTGGTGGTGATGGGGTGACAGGCCCTCTGGGAGGCAGAGTGTATATCTGGTGCTTATGAAAGCATGGAGCTGCAACTATGTGGCTCTGGGGTGAGCTCATCCTGAAAGAGTAGCAGAAGCCAAAATGAGCTAAATGTGCATGAGTGAACACAGGCTCAGGGCAAATTTCGAGGTGGGGGTTGCATGGCAAAGCCAATCAAGCCTGGTTGGAGGAGATAGAATTAAGTGTCAGGTCCGAAGGCAGGTGACCAAAGAGAGTAAAACTGGGGACCATGAACTCAGGGATAGGGGTGCGTTAATGATTCATTTCCATTTCGTTTGTTTCAGTTTCAAGATGTTTTCATTTTTGTACATTGACTATGTGGTTTATATTCTAAATGTAGTAGGTACAGATTTATGTAATTATATGTATATTGTTTTTATTCTTTTTCCTTTATTACAATTCCTCTGCGAAAATGTGATAGAAGTTCAACAAGCGAACACATTTTAGCACTTGGAGGTAAATATACTATTATAATAGCCCCTGAAGCTTGATTGAATACTTATAATTAAAATGTGACAGTGGAAGGGTACACCATTCTCAAAAGAAAAAAATATTTAAAATATGGGTGGACACATTGCCTACTATGCTGGCCAAGCTTGTGTGAGGGGAGAGTCCCAGGTGGGAAGGGCCTGGGAGTCTGGCACTGACTCAGGAGTTCCCGCCCACAGGGAGGTGGCTCAGTGGGGAAGGAGGCACTCAGAGCCCTTCGGTGCTGCTGCAGCTGCTTACTGGTGCACTCAGGGATCCACGTGCACTGTACCTTTCTTTTCATTCTGCTCTCCTTGGGTGCAAGGTCTTTCATCCTTTGAGTTGTAAGGTCTGATGCCTCTGTTCTGGGCAGGATGAGCGTGGAAGAGCCGCAGGCCTTGAGTGTTGCCTTTTTATTCAAGGAGAGAATGCTTTCCCTGCAGTCTTCTGTTTAGGTCTCATTGTGCAAATTTGGCCACATAGCCACATTTAGTTGGATTGAGCCTGGAAAGGTATATTTTAGCTTTTCAAACTGACAAAGGAATATATGACAGATGGAGGCAGTAGATAGCTTTCTGGTAGCCAATCTTCAGCATTCATGGCAAGTAGGGAGTGCAACAGGTGGCTCCAAACCAAAAGTGAACAATGAAAATGTAAAGCAAGGAGAATCCAAGAAGTTACAATGTGAGTAATACAGCAAAGCAAAGGTATTAAGTCAATGTGACAATTAACTTTTGGTGTGTGTAAAATGTTGGCCAGGTTTTAAAATCTTGACAGTTTTGACTTTGCCTCCTTAAAAAAAAATACATGCATTTAAAATTTAAATTCAGTGTTTTAAAAAATTACAGATGAACATAGTTTAAAGATTCAAATAATTTACAAGACAGTGGGGTTTCAGAAGGAAGTCCAACAGACCCTTTACCTTCAAATGTCTATTGTCAGAGGCAGCAGCTTTAAACTGAGAATTTTCTTCCGGACATTTCTAACGCAGGTTTTATCTTTTCATCAGCTCTCCATCTCGTCATTGAGGTCTTAACTAGATATCCTTAGGCTGAGGTAATTTGGGACAAAATTTTGGGATATAATTTTCATCTTTTCTGTGATAATATTTTCCTGGTAAGTAGTATTGACGAGTTTTCTGTTTCAGTTTTTGTCTTTGACACTGAATTTTCTTGTACCTCTGTATATATGTTATTTTGGTACAAAAATATTTTCATTAGGGAACATTTTGAATACCAGTACATACAGAAGTGGAGAGAAGAGGACAATGACTCTCATGGACCCATCACACAGCTTCCACCATCAGCATCTCACAGCCACACAGTTCCATCTATGCCTTACCTGCTTGTTCCTTTCTGTATTATTGTTACTTATAGCAAAAGACAACATAAAATGTACTCTTTTAACTATTTTTAAGTGTACAGTTCTGTGACATAAAATATATTCTCATTGTTGGGCAACCATTACCACCATCCATCTCTGGGACCTTTTGATCTTCCCAAACTGAAACTCCCTACCCATTAAACAGTAACTCTATTCATGTTTGTCCCAGCCCCTGGCAACCAGAAGTAGAATGCACTTTCTACTTCAATGAATTTGACTACGTTAGGAACCGCATACAAATGGAATCATATAATATTTGTCCCTTTGTGACTTGCTTATTTAGCATAATGTCTTCGAGGTTCAAATATGTTGCAGCATGTGCCAGAATTTCCTTCCTTTTTAAGGCCGAATAGGATCTCATTGTATGTATATGACACACTTTGTTTATTCATTCATCTGTCAAGGGACTCTTGGGTTGCTTTTACCTTTTAGCTATTCTGAATAATGCTTCTATGAACATGAATGTACAAATATCGGTTTGAGTCCCTGCTTTAAGCTCTTTTGAGTATATACCTAGAAGTTAAATTGATGGATCATATGGTAATTCTATATTTACTTTTTTGTGGAACTGCCATACTATGTTTTTCATAGTGGCCGTAACATTTAACATATCTATAAGCAATCCACAAGTGTTTCGATTTCTACACACCTTCTCCAACACTTATTTTTTCTGTGTATTTTTGTTTGTTTTTTATTTTTGTTGGTAATAGCCATCCTAATGGGTCTGAATTGGTTCCTGTATTATTTTTGAAGCAAATCCTGGAAACCATAGCATCTCAGCCACAAATATTTCAGTATGTATTTCTAAAAGATAAAGACCCATTCAAAAAATATAACTCCTAACTAAACAATTAATAAAAACATTTTAATAGCAAATATTGAGTCAGTCTTCACAATTTCAACTATTTTAGAAATGTAATAATTCTTTTTTTCAGTTTTCTGCTTGGATCTAGAGCCAATATTTATACATTGCTATTAGTTGTTGTCATTTAAGATCTTTAAATCTATAGTTTCTTTCAATTCTCTATATTATTCCTTGATATTTATTTGTAGAAGAAATTGAACAGTTTAATAAAGCACCCCACAGTAGGGATTTTGCTAATACAACTGCATGTTCTTTAATATGTGCCCCTATATTTCCTTGCAGATTGGTAGTTAAATCAAGAGGCTGGATCAAATTCAGTTTTAATTTTTTGACGAGATTACCTAGGTGGTGCTGTGTTCTTTTGTTGGGAGACACAGTATCTGGATGTCTCCTTTTGTGATCCTAGCAGTCATTTTTGATCATTTTTAGGTCTGTGTGATCGAGTATGGTAGCTATTAGTCACATGTTTCTATTTCAATTTAAATTAAGTCCAATTAAATAAAATTAAACATTCAGTTTCTCAGTTGCACTAGCCACATGTCAAATACTCAATAATTTCATATTGCTCATGGCTGCTGTGTTAGGACACATATAGAACATTTCCATCATCACAAAGTTCTATTGGACAATACTGATCTAGATCTATTAATTCATCGAGGGTTGTGATATGGTGCTATTCTAATTCTAACATTGATTTTCTAGTTACTAGCTGGAAAACTTCTATAAAGTAAAATTTCCCCATATCTACTATTTGGTTACCAGTGATACAGATCATATTGGAAGTTAGGATGGAGCTTAATTATTTCCCTTTAATGAGATTGATTCTGTAAATTATAAATCAATAAATCATGCTTACATCAACATAATTATGTAATTATTGTTCGCTGCAGAGCCAACTAATAAATTATGGCTACATTCTCTTTTGCCAGCTTTTTCTTTTCTGTAGAGTTTATAAATTTTCTTCCCTTTCATTGCACTATTTTACATCATCAGAGCATCAATTTTCTCCTCCAGTTTTGTATCACATTTATCTGTCTTATGAAGATTCTTTTTTCCCCTTCAGGCCTACTCCTTAAATTCTTCTTTCTGTTGGAACTTCTCTCTTCATTGCTCTGTGGGGTTATATATACTTTTTTCTGAATCATATATCTTCTTTTTCTCTTGGCTTATTTCATTGGTTTGCTAAATATGTCTTTCTAAAGTAACTTCCTGAAAAGAGTTTGTGGAAGGCAACATATCTGAGTTATTCCATTTCTAAAATGTTTTTATTCTATATTCCCTCTTGTTCGATAGTTTGGTTGGATAGAGAATTCTAATTTTAGATACCAGACTCTCATATACAAAGTTAAGGACAAGCTTCATTATTACAATATTATTCCTCATTGATTGCATATCATTCCGTTTTCCAGTGGTCAGGCATTTCCTCCTCTGCCTTTGGGTAAGGAAAAAAAATTCTCAGGGAATACTCTGTTGTTCTGTGCAGGATTCTATCTAAATAGTTCTCAAATAGACGATGAATGTAAGTAGACATTAATTTCATACATAATATTTCTGAAATGTTATAAGGTATGAATGTGTAAAAATTGAACAGCAGATGCTAAGATGTGGTGTATGCTCTAAATCAGTAACTAATGTTTCTCTTAGTGTTTCACTGGTCTGAGAATAAGGCAGTAGAAGTATGAGTGGTTCCTCTACCGTCCCTAGTGATCCACTACTGAAATTTTTCTTCTCATCCCTGCAACATTGGGCTCTGCTGGTTTAGAGGTCTCAGTTCCCAAGAGAGGAGTGCTTCTACTAGGGGACCTGCAATGGTTAAGTTAAACTGACAGTTAAGATTGCCATCTAACCTCTCAGAGCTCCTCATGCCAGTGAATCAGTAGCCAAAGAAGGTTTACCCTACTGGATGGAGTGATTAGATGATCCTGATAGTCAAGGAGTTGCCACTAAAAGGAAACAGGGAGTATCTCTGAAATGCAGAAGCTAAACTGGAGCATCTCTTACTCCTCCCAGGTCCTGTGATTAAAATCAAGAGAAAACAACAATATAATACCAGGAGAACTACTAATCACTCATATCCTTCAGAAATGAAGATTTGGGTACGAAGAACCATGACCAGCCTAGGTGCTCACTGTGGGCAGAGGAATAGGTAGTGGAAGAAGGTAGTTATAAACACCTTCATAACCATGTGACCAGTAGCAGAAATAAGGATTGTAATAGTTATTTGTGTTTCCTTCTTGTTTTGATAGAAATATATTTTTGTGTATATTAACCAATATTTGTCCTTCTCCCTCTCATTTCTCTACCCTCTAACCTGTGTTAATAATAGTTAACCTCATACTTCAGCATTGATGTTATAGGATATCAAAGGAAAATGTGATTCAGCTAGAAGAGGCCCTGAACAATGTCCAAAGATGGTTAAAGGAATTTTGTATCCTCTTGGAGAGGGAGTTAGGTTGTTTTTGGTTGTATGAGGTATAGCTGCATTCTTTTAAGTGAAAGCATGATTTTTCTATTGTCTTTTTTTGAAGTTAAGTATGGTTTAAAAAGATATATGCAGATGTCAAGTCAATGAGGCATGAACTCTGGTAGCTTTGAACTGTGCCAACTTACCTACAATGGAGCTAAATTTCTCAGAGTCCCCTCCCTACATGTTTTGAATTGGTGTTGTTTGAAAGAAATATTTTATGTAAATCTGGAAGCCAGCAGTGAAGCAGAGCCATATCTTTTACTGTCTGGAAGTCAGTGCAGGGTGCGAGGCAGGTGGCCCACTCGCCCAATATTCACTGATCTGCTAGCCTAGCTGACTGGGTGTGTGTGCGGTGACAATGAGGCCTGTAGCTCCTCCAGTTCTCAGAGGATCTCCTCCTTGAGCCTTTTTGAATTCTGGGCCCAGTGTATATGCAGCTCTGGGTGAAAGATATTACCTTCTCCTGCAGGTTTCTCGTGACATCGAAGCTGGAGGTGGTAATAGAGACATGGGTTCCAGTTCTCCCTCACGTTTCTTTGCTCTTGTTCATGGTTAGCTTTTCTCCCCTGGCTGACTTAGCATGACTTTAGTCTCAACGTTGGATGCAGAGGCAATGGCTGCTCCGCCAACTCTCTTAAGTGCATAGAATTGGTTTCATAGTAGTTCTGCTTTTCTCAATGAACAACACTCTAAGGCCAGGTCAGGAGGACACAGAAACAGAGTGGGGTTTTTATGCCAAAGGCCGTTCAGTTTTCATGGGAGGAACATACATAATATTTGGTATCGAAATTCATGAGTTTTATTCCAAAGAGTTTCTAAGATGCTTTCTTAAAGACTATTTACTAAAACAATACCACTTTTGTTGTTTCCTTCTTAAAGAAAAAAATGTATTTATTGTAAAAACCTTGGTAGATACAGGTAACAGGCAATTACCAGGATATTAATAATATTTTGGTGAATATCCTTCAAGTCTTTCTTCAATGCATATATCTACATATATTTTTTATACAAATGCAATCACATTTAAATTCCCAACATATTATGAATATTTATCTCTAAATAATTAAAGTCTCCCATTCAAGAACTTAATTTTTAATTACTTCACCACATTCTGTTGTGTAAGCATACCGTAATTATTTAACCCAATCTCTTATTGTTACTTTCATTCTATTTTTAGTTTTTCTTAATTAAAAATAAAACAACCCTGAGATGAATACTTTTTATTAATCTGTTCAACAAATTTTTATTAAGTAGCAACTCTGTGCCGGGCATGTCATATTAATAACTTCATCTCTGTGCCAATACACACGGCTAAACTTCTGCATGGTTAAGCTTTTCAACAAGTGTGTATTGTGAGAGGAAGTTATAACCAGGGAGGTGGCATCAATTTAAAATCTGCACAGATTTAACTTTACAAAACAATGAGGTGGTTCTAAGCCTTTCTAGAAGTCTTCTTGGAATACAACATTATCAAAGAATCTTTTGGAGTCTCTCTTATGTTTGCCTACCTCTGGAACAAACCTGAATTAAATTTATTGACCCATCTTACGAAGTGAAGCTTGAAAAGAATTTCCTCCAAGTTCCCAACTTCCTTTTCTCATCAAAGTGCCCCCAGTTTCTTCTACCTGTAGACACACTGTGGCCCACGGTAAGCTGAAGTAAAGCAGACTCTCACTCACATTTAGATCTGCTGAATCAGCATCTGCCTTTTAATATGATTCTCATACACATTAGAGTGGGAGAAGCACTGATTTAGACCTTGATACGTGGCCCACACTTGACCACAGTCCTCTCTGAACAAGAGATGTGAGGAGAGCAGTGTAGCAGTAGCAGCTGTGTCAGGGACAGAATCTGTACCCAAGGGTCCACTTAGCTATTTTTCACCATACCCAAGCCTGCCTGCACAGGAAGTTGGCCACTAAAGATAGGCTGCTTGTAGGAGACATAAGGACATAAGGGACCTCTGCAACTTGTTCAGCAGGGTGAAAAAGGGTACAACAGGAAAGGGAGGAAAGTAAGTTCCTGGATTCCTAAAACCACAGTTTGCCTAGGTGCTACTTTTCCCCTTTTTTAGCTCAGCTTTGTCATGAGACATCCTTTTGCTGACCTCGTTTCCTTTTGTGTCTTGCCCCGTATTAAAAAGTCATCACCTAAAACTTTTTTCCATGCATTAGAAATTTTAAGTTGACAGGGACTGGATGTGCCTGTTTCAACAGTTTCTGGCAGTTCCTTGCTTTTATGGTGTAGCCATGGTGAAACCTGAGTCATCCCAAGATGGTGGCAGTGCCAAAGGGCTGTGGAAGGAGCTGCTGACAAGCTAGTAGTGACAGAGCTGGAGATCAGTAATGTTGGGCACCAGGGCCACTGACCTTCGTTAGGACAGGAGAGTTACTTCAGTCCCAATTGTATTTATACAGATTGCTCCAAGCTTTACAGTTCCAATGAATACTGTCTCTAGCAAGTGTGTTTAGACACACCCAAAAGTTCAACGCATCTCCCCAATTGTTTCGCAAGAGTCCCAAGTAGCAAAACCCAATTCTTGCTTGTGCCAGAGTTCTTCTCTTCTTTTACTTTTTTAAGCTGAGAAAATAGATTTTCCAGGCAAGGAAAAAAACATGCCTCGATTTTTTTGTTTTAATGTGATAGAGTTTTCTCTGGTGCCCATTCATATACGTGTGTGTGTGTGTGTGTGTGTGTGTGTGTGCCGTTTCTCTAAAATTCTGACTCATAGTCTGGAGGACAATGATTAATTTTTTTCCACTTCTCATAGCTGCTATGAATCTCTCCTCACAAGGATGGGCCTGTTTACTCACTCTGGGCATAGTTGGTAGAGGGTAAACAGCCTGAGCAACCGCGTGAGCTGGGGAAGTGGGCGCGCTGCGTTCTCCGCGGGGAGCAGAGGTGCTGCGGCCAGGTTGGGCTGACAGCATTTAGAGTCGTGTTCTGATCCCCCCGGATTTGCGATGTTTGCCAGAGCAGCGAGAAGCGCCATTGTGATGCGGGTGCGAGGGGTGGAGTCACCAAGTCGCGTCTCAATTTAGATCTCTCACTCCGGTTTTAGGCGCGCCCATTTCAGACAGCTAAACTCCAGAGTCAGGGGGAAAAAAATCAGGGAGGAGGTGGAAAGCCACACCCCACGGTTCCCGCGAATTTCCCCAGGAGCCGTTGGTCGCCCAGCCACACGCGGCGGAGATGCGGGGCCCACGGCTCCTGACCGCCGCCCACCTCGTCTGCGTGTGGACCGCCGCGCTGGCCGCAGCCCCCGGGTAGGAGCGCGGAGGCGCGGGGCGCGCGGGGCGGCCGGGCGGGCGGGGCTGCGTTGCTCCCCAGGGCCCGGCCGAGGGAGGCGGCAGCGGCTGTGCAGCAGCCGGTGGGAAACGGCAGTGCGGCGGCGTTGCCCAGCCGGGCACTGGCCTGGAGGCTTGACCATGTGCCGCTTCAGCTTGGTTCTCCATGAGACAGTTATTTTCTCCATGAAATTGTTTAAGGGTCTCTCTGACCATACCTACTTTCTACAGAGAGTCATGTTATTTTTAGTCCACCTTGTCTCTGCATTTTTCTCAACGATTTGCTCCCAAATAATGTGCTTCTTCTCTCAAAGAAATTTAATACTTTTTTTTTTTTTTTCTAAATAAGGTGTCTCAACTTTGGCATGGGGAAAGTGTGACTGAGCTGACTGAAGTGTGGGTTCAGGTGCAGACGTTGTAGGAAGATAACTACGGAGGCACCCAGTAATGGAAAGTGCCCACTCCTAAAGGTTTTGCAGCGAAGCCCTGACCCCTAGCTTGGGTAGAGTGCTGTTTTAGCGACTTTTAGGTTCTGCTACACCTGGAAGTTTCACTATTGATAGTTTAATTTCTGATGATAGTATTGGTTAGATGATGTTTCTTGGGCTTATGCCCCAAAGGAAATATTTGAATAAGTAAAGGAAAATCCGTGTTTGTGTGTGTGTGTATGTGTGTGTGTGTGTGTGTGTGTGTGGGTGGGTGTGCTCAAGCCAAGAAAAAAAAAATCACGCTGTGATGAGGTCATTTGTAAAGGATAAGTTTAGAGGCTTGTGCATTGCCAATAACTTTTGCATGCCCCAGTGTAAGCCGTTAACATGGAGGCTCTCATCCTGTCCTGATTGTGGTTTATAAAATGGAAGTAATAACACAGGCCCTACTCTAGTCGTGCAGGAATTGCTGCATTAAAATTGATTTATGGGAGTTGTTATTTCAGTAGCATTTCAATGCAATTGCTAAATGGAACAGCAGGGCAATATTAATTGGAACAATCGCAATTGGCACAGTACAGGGAGTCTATCTCATTATCTATAAAATTTGAGGATCACAAAAGAATGGAGATATGAATGTTTGTTTTCCCCCTTGTTGCAAACTCTTTAGGCCCAGGTTTCTGGTGACAGCCCCAGGGATCATCAGGCCTGGAGGAAATGTGACTATTGGGGTGCAGCTCCTGGAACACAGCCCTGCACAGGTCACTGTGAAGGCAGAACTGATCAAGATGGTAGCAAACCTCACTGTCTCTGTCCTGGAAGCAGAAGGAGTCTTTGAAAAAGGTAAGATAAACGGCATCGAGTTTTACCTGTTCGCTGTAATAATTGGAAATATGTTAATAAAGCTTTGTGTTAGGGAGGGTAGCAGAGAAACCCAAAATTTGCAATGGCTTAAATAATGATTAAAAGCACTTTTTATAAAAAATTAAAAGCACTTTTAATTCTTACTCATGCGAATTCTAAAATGGTGCTCTTAGATGCTCTTCCAAGTGGTGATTCAGAGACTCATGTTCCTTCCACTTTGTGGTTCCATCATCATCAACTTGTAGCTTTCAAGTCTGCAGCAGAAAAGCATTGTTTCTCATGCGGTAATTTTTTTATGGGTTAAACCTACAAGTGGTTCATACCTCTTCCAGTGGCCACATTTAGCTGCAAAGGAGGCTGGGAATGTAGGCCATTGTGTGGCCACAAGAGGAAACGGGTGTAGTTAAACAGTTTGATACAAAACTTTATTCATTGGATGTAGGAGATTTTACTAAATAGGCCTGTGAGAAAGAAAAGAAGCGCTGCACAGTAGTTAAAATATTGTTTTGTGGAATTTTTTTTTAATATTTAAAGCAACAGAAAAAACAAGAAAAATAATGTAAAAGTGAGAGCCATTTGTAAAAGAACCTATGTATCTTGTTTCAAGTTTGGGTTCTAATGTGGCCCAGGATTAAATTGGGTCAATGAATGTCTTCTTTTTCAATACTAAGGGAAAAATAATTTTTGGAGGTAAATACTTAAATACTTAAACATTTTTTTCCATTGAAATGAACATTTATTGTATTTTTCTAGTTGAAGGAGTAATATATACCTAGTGTTTGCAATTTGATAAACACTGGAAATAAAGGAAATAAACCCAAATCACCCAGAATTCTTCCACCTAACTGTAAACACTGTTAACTTAGAAACATGTTTTGATGTTTAGAGGCCAGAAATGAGGCATAAATTCCTATAATATTAAGAGTTATCTTTAAAAAAATTAATCATTTAAAGGCATAATAAAGGATGGACGGGATTCCACAACAGTTCATTATATAAATGTTTATACTCTACCAGCATAGAGTAATTAACACCATCATGACATGAGATAAAATCAGAGTTGATTTATATCCATGGTTCTTCATCCACTTGAAGTTGATTGACTGGGTAGGTAAGTTTGGGATAGGAGTCAGGAGGAGGCAATGTGGGAGGGACCAGGCCACTTTATCTTTCATAGGTGTAATGTCTGGAAAATAGGAGGCCTTATTTTCCTGGAGAAGCAATGTGGGTTAGTGCTTAAGATCTGAGATTGAGTCTTACCTAGAGGTGATCTTGGGCAGGTTACTTAACAGCTCTGAGCCTCTGTGTCCTCATCTGTAGCATGGGGATAATGAAACTTAATTCCCAGGGCAGTTATCAAGTTAAAATCAGTATCTAGAACCTATTAGGTACTCAATAAACGACAACTGTTAATATTATTATTATTAATACTGAAGAAGAAGATGGAGGAAACATGATTTATATTGAGGTAGACCTCTACTTTTATTATTGAACCATTATTTTTGAAAATGAATGAATCGTGGTCTTAAGATAATGGCTAAAGAAAATATTGAAACACTAAATCACAGTGGAAAATACTTAAGGTAGTTCCACATTCATTATTGTTTATTGAGAATTATTATTTTGGCTCTACACTAGGTGTGGCAGTTTTACTGCAAGGCAGAGGTCCAGAATAACATGGATAATTTTGATAAATATTAGGGCTTTGCTTGGACATTTGCATACTCAATCTAGAATTTCCCCTGCATTGTCTTTTTCACAATTTTCTTGATTAGTCGTCTTTCTTTTTTTTCTGCAAATAGTACCTGCACTGAGGGTGCATATTATTGTGGCTTGGTTTTTAACTTTATTCTTAGATTTTTCTCTTGGAAAGAGAGTTCCTTACATGCCTCTGTGAAGGCTATAGTGCTCAAGAGTAGATCGACAACACTATTCTGGGAGCAGAATGGATCTTTTAAAAAGAGAGAGAGAAAATACCCTTCTTTCAGGGGCTGTCTTTGACTCTTTTGACGTGCAATTTCATTGACAATACCATAGCTGGGAGCATGCTCCCTCTTTCAAAGGAGAATGTTACTCTGTTATCATAGGCTGTGAGTCATTGTTCTCAGAGCAGATGCTTCCTGGAATGTGAGGACTTAAGAATCAAGACATTTCACCCTTCTTGTCTTTACATCCTTTGCTTTATCTGACTTATCCAGTTGTGACTATATGTGTACGTAAATAGAAGAGGACTTATAAATCAATGGGGTCTGGATCTTCCTAGGATTCATTTTTTCTCCTAGTCACATTAGCACAAATGAATAATGACGTTTTGCCTCTGATTATTTCATCACTTTCTTATGAGGTCCTCCAAGAACAGGTTGATTTTAATAAAGATTCATCTTCCAGTAGAGTTATGTTAGGAGGGCGACTATTTCTGAGTGCCTGTTTCTAACAGACCTGGTCTTTTTAGAAATTCCTGGGGCAAGGCAGTGTTCCACTATAAGCAGAATGAATTTTTAGCTTAATTTGTATCCAAAATAGTAATTGGTAAAGGATTTGAATTGTAGAATATACTTTAATAAAAGCAGAAAAGTATGGCTTGTCCCCAAGGAAGAGTTCATTTATTTGTTTGACATCTTGGGAAAAATTTTGTGTGCATCTTTATCCTTAAGGCTAGTAGCATCAATTACTTTATAGTTAGTTTATTCATTTTTAATGCAGTAATTCTACATTTATTGGGGATCAATTATTTTTTTTAAACAGTAGTCCTTTAGAAAAAAATGTTTCTACTAAACTTTGTGGAGTTCTCTAAAGATGTGTGAATGCCTCTTTAGTGGTGAGATTCAGACATTTAAGTGTACTTGTCATTATCACCACCACTACCATCATCATGACCATTTTCACCATCATTATCACCATCATCATTTCTACAGTGAATAGAACTAGGTTCCTAATCTTATCTCCCATTGTATGTAAGAGTAGGGCATCTCCTGGTGAGTGCCTACAGGTCTGTGGTGCCAAGCCTACTTCCATCTTCTCATTAAGATACCGGGGTGAGATGTACTCCATGAGTGTGTCTATATCCTTTAATAACTTGCATTTTCTTTTTACCCCATAATCTTAATGGGGTGTTTATGTTCTTTTTTTTTAAGAATGAAAAATTCTTCTTTGGTTTTGATTGTCTTTCTATCTTTCTCACATTGACCTTGGGCTATGTTACTTTCCATCTGGATCCAGTAAGGATGGGAAATCAGTATTTCTTCAATATGAGATATTAGCTGAAAAACTTAGAAAGAAATCATCCAATTCAGTTTGAATGGCTTTCTGATGGAAACAAAGCTCCTGAACATATGTTTTATGGCTCATAGATCAAAATCAGTCCCATCATTTTTATGAGAGTTGATTAATGAATGTAGTGTGTGGGCATATCTCCCAGGGCAGGTTTTCACAGGCAGCTTTGTTAGTAGAGCTCAGTTTGAACTTGCAGTTACTTGAGGATTATTTTTAAAGGCTGTGAGCTCTTCATTCACATGTCTTTGCTATTGTGTTTGATGTGTATAAACAGGTAGGTGGTGCCTGAGGATAAAGGACCATGGTGTAATCATGATGTACTTGGGCTCTGAAGCCAGGCTGCTTGAATGCCCCTGCATTAGTGGTTGTGTGGCTGTGGGCAGTCATGATCTTTCACCAGTTTTATCATCTGAAGAATGGTGGCTCCTGCCTTACACAATTACACAGTTACTGTGAGGATTAAATGAGGTAACATGTTTAAAGCACTTAATACATAGGAATTATTCAAGAAAATATTATTAGGAAAGGATTGCAACCATCATGTCAGAGGCGATCTTGAACTGGGAACTCTATAAAAGGCACATCAGTAGGAAGGAATGGGAAGAGATTTAATGTATTAAATATGGAGCTTCCCCATAGTGCAAGGGTCTCTCTGCCCAATATTTGACTTCAACAGCCCTGTGAAGAAGGCACTATTATCCTCATTTTAGAGATAAGGAAGCTGAGGCTAAGAGAGAACAATTAATATTTCTGAGTTAACAGTAAATGTTAAAGTCTAAATTTGAAGTTGGTTCTGTTGGCTTTTTGGTTCTGAATTTGAAGGTTTTCTACTGCCTGGAAAAGCATGAAATATTTTTTGTTTGCTTTACTTCGGGATATGAATACAATGTTATATCAGTCGTCTTCCTCTAAAATCATTTCCCTGTTTGCTGCTGGTGGTTTAGTCCTGGATCTAATGAAATCTCACCCGATCTAAAGGATCATGAGATCCTTTAGTGCTAGCTCTCCTTTTAATTTATTTGAACATTGTAGGATTTTGGAGCTGAGCAGGGTCTCAGAGATAAGCCAGTTGAATCACCTAATTGGTGGCTGAGGAGTCTGAAGTGTGGTGTTTGGTGACTTGCCCAAGATGAAATTGCTTATTGGTGGGAAAGCTGGAAACAAATTGCAGGTCCCCAAATTTACAGTCCAGTGCTATTTCCACTCTACTCTAGGAAGGTTTCCTAATGGATGAAGAACTGTGTATAAGAATGAGAATAGACTTGTAAATGTTGATTTTATTTTTGATATGGAAGAAAATAAAGCTAACTAAGGAGTTTAAAAATGCTTACCTGCATTTTTGTTCAAGTTTCCTATTTCAGCTCAAGGTAGAGTTGCTCTTCATGGACTAATGGTTCTGCACGGGGTGAGGTCCTCGTAGAGCCTCATAGACCTTTCTAAAACTAAATTCTGTGGCAGTGTTTCTCAAAGTGAGAGTCCTAATTATAAAAAAATGCAGATTCATGGCCACCCCCTCAAGACATGGGAAAGTCTAGTAATGTAAACTTTATTTTAAACAATCACCATGAGTGATTCTTAGCTACTTAAAATGAGGACAGTTGCCCTTTAGTGTCTCAAGAATTGTTCTTGACTTAGTACCAGAAAGCCTGCGAGTGAGAGGCATGCCTTTTCAAGTCTAGATGGTTCATGGCAGAGCTCCATACTTGCCTTTCAAGCAGCCCCTAGCCCTAAGCATTCGTGTTAATTTTAAGCAGTGGAGAAACATGTATTGGGGTTTGATTATGAATCAGTGATTGAGTGAAGTTGGAAGTGAACATACTGATATTTTAAACTCCAAGTTAAATTCTTGCGGCTCCTCTTCTAACATTGAGTGAGTCACTGTGACTCACCGAGGGGTTGTGGTGGAAACAGAAATGAGATCTTAAGAATCTGGGCTGAATTACTCTTTGATCCTTTTTGTTGTTAGGCGGGCTTTGCAATGCTGAAAGTAGTTGTTTCCTCAATGATATTCTTCCCCATTAATTTATTATTTATTGATTTTTTTCCTCTATGTGAAACATGAATGAAGAGAGGGGTGGTGAGGAATCAGAGGAAGGCAGGCTTTAGAGGAGGTTCAGAGGGTTCAGAAGGATAACATATAATATTGAAAATGCAGAAGGCTGCAGAGTTTTTATTTCTTGTTTGTATAAAAAATTCAATGAGGTTTGTAAATAGTGCTTCTTGTGTGTGACCTTGTGCCTGGTACTGTTACCTTTTACATCCATAGCTATACAAGTGTCCATTCATAAATGTTCTGCCTCTGCTGACATATTTGGCATTTAGTGGGAACCGTTATTTCACATGCTAGAGGAGGGAAGGGTGTGCCAGAGGAAAGAGCGAATGCCTGGGAGTGGTGGTCATAAGGAGATAGAGGTTTTTGTGTGTGCTTTCTGAAAAGATGTTACAGATGCTTTAGGTGTAAGCTTGGGGAGACAAATTGTAGCTAGAAATCGTGTTCAAGGAGGCAGGCAATATTTGAAGTCCTGGTGAGACTGCACGGGAGGGACAAGAGAGACAGTGCTTATGGAAAGAACAAGATGATGGGGGTTCCCTGGTGGTGTAGTGGCTAGGCCTCCACGCTCTTACCACTGCAGCCTGGGTTCGATCCCCTCTCAGGGAACCAACCAACCAAAAAAAAAAAAAACAAAAAAACCCCCAAAAAACCAAAAAACAAGATGAATGACAGATGCTGGGGAAGAGGAAAATAAATCAGTGAAACAGACAGTGCGTAGCCAGAGACTGGGATAGATTGAAGATGGTGAGATGTCTTAGAAACACCAAGGGAAGAAAGAGTTACAAAGGTTTTAATAGTGCCAGGTGTCCCAGAGAAGATGAGGACAAAGTAAAGGGCATGGGTTGTCCTCAAGTGAGCGGTGTCAAGTTGAATGTTAAGAGCAAAAGCCAAGTTTTAAGTAAAACTTGGGGGTGGTGAGAAAATACAATCAGGACGTGTAGACCGCTGTTTGCAGGAATTTGATGATTAAAAGGGGAGGGCTGGATGGTCTCTTAAAAGACACAGTAGAAAGGTAAAAGTGGTTGATGCAAAAGTAAGGGGTGGACAGTTCATGGGTAAGAAGTAATGGAACCTGGATCAGGAGCACAAATGAGTGGATTATCCTTAAAAAAAAGAAAAGAAAAACCAAACTTGCACTTTTTTCTTTTGTTTTTTAAATTTATTGTTAGACTTATTGGGGTGACATCTGTTTACTTTTTTCTTGATGTAAAAAAGAAATAGAAGAGAATGAGGAAGGAAAGAGATAGTTTGAAGTATTAACTTGAGATGAAGAATAGAATTGAAATATGAGTTTTAAGATAACTTTGCCATGGTTAATCTACTTGCCTCTAAATTGCTTAGGCTGGTCTTGTCTTTATTGGAAGTGGAAATACGCGTTAACAGTAGTGGCCGCTGGAGAGAGAAGCACAGATTGGAGACATTTCCTGGTGGTGCCCTAACCTTGGTCCCTGCTGGATTTTGGGATATTGGAATGCAAAAGTGGATACACATATTGGTATGAGGAAGAGAACACAGGAGAAGAGAGGAGAGAAAGGGGCTGTTTATGGTGGTAGGGTGGGGGAGGAAAAATAATTTTCCTTCCTGTCTTTATAAGCTCTGCTGGCTGGACAAATAGTCAAGTTGACATGAGACAGAGAGGACTTTGATTAAATGTGCCTTCAGGTTCCTCCCTGTCTATTACCTACTAGTTCTTATTAAACTATAGTTACCTATGACAATAGTTTCCTTCCTAGAGCAGGTCTTCTATCTAAATTTTTTAGGCAGTGAGGGGGAAGGTTAAAGTTTCTATCTGAGTCTTTTGTTTCTTAAAAATAACCAGCTTAAAATAATCAGTATCCCAAACGACATATTTTGGGTGGCAAATTACGCTTCCATTCAGTAGTATGCCTCACTTGGAGCTTGAGGGGATGGGGTCGAGGTGTATTATTGCCATGGTTTACAGTGTGAGTAAGAAGTGGAATTGTAACTCATCATCTCTTGATCTGGGCTAAGATGACAATCATACCACAGGTGCAGTGACAAAAGCTGAGAAGGAAGTAATTATTGTTGGGTCCTAGTCTTGCTTTGTCTAGTTTCCTCTTCACTATCCTAGGAAAATTCCATGACTTGACTTTCTTTTTGTGCAAAGGTGAGGGTGAAATCAGTCGAAGAAGATTTAGTGGAGGGAGTCAAGTAAAGAGGTAGTGGGGAGGTCTGTGGGTCTTGAGTTCTCAAGAAATGATTCATGAATTAACATCTGAAAAGCAGAGTGGTAAAGAGTTTGGAAATAAATGGGGAGGAGTTTTTCAAGAGCACCTGTTAATTTCCTTTTGGCAGGACAATATTAGGAATTTATGTTTATGAACACGTAGCTGGCAGAAATGACCTAGTAGTGTTATAAATTTAAATTTCACTGAGATATGTGTTAAGTCTTTTCAGGAATATAGTTAAGACAAGGCATTGACTATTTTGAAAATTCCAAACATTTATTAGGCACCAGCTTGTAAATGGCATAAATGTTTGATGATCACAGGAAGTTCTTGACCCTGTGCTCCTCGTAGAGTAGCAAAGTAGGTTTCATTTCATGTGCCAACTTGAGTTGATGGTAAAGGCTGCTGTGTTGATGGTTTCAAGATCAAGTCTGGGTTTACTAGAACAGAGAATAGATACGTGAGCTGTGTTTGCCATGGGCATGGGGATAGGGGTGTGTGGTGTGAAGCCTGCAAATGAACCTACTGGGTTGCAGAAGGATGATTGCCTCTAGGGCTACACAGGGGCTTAAGGTAATAACAACATGGAGAAGATGAAGCAACATGCGAGTGCACCAAGCTACAGGGAGGGGTGATGAGATTTTGCTTGGGTTAATATTTTCAAAGCAGTAGCTGGGTCTGTCTTAACACAGTTTAAGAAACACAATGGTTGGGGCCATGGAGGCACATTGGAATCAAACCTTTAGTGCTACTTCTTACTATCTGTGTGCTCTTGGGGCAAGTCACTTCACTTGATCTAGTCTCAGTTTTTTTGTTTCTATAATGGCAGTAATAATAGTACCTGCCACAGAACATGGTTGTGAGAATTAAGTGAGACAGTGCTTTAGAACTGTGTTGTCTGATATGGTAGCCACTTGCCACATGTGGTTTTTGAGCATATGAAATGTGGCTCCTACAAATTGTGGTGGGTTGTGAGTATAAAATATGCACTGGATTTTGAACATTTGGTACCCCAAAAGGCAACGCAGCTCAATAATTTTTTATATCAATTACATGTTCGGTGGTAATGTTTTGGATGTATTGGGTTAAATAAAACATTACTAAAATTAATCTCATCCATTTCTTTTCTCTTTTTGTAAGTGTACTACTGCCTTAGAATGTTGATTGTAGTGTCTGACACGTAGTAAACGCTCGGGGACATCAGCCTGTCCCTAGCATTTCTCTGTATTAGGTATTAGCATCGATGCCTCCCTCCTGAGCAGAACTTCTGCCTGTGGCATGTGGCTAGGTGTCTCATGTTGATGGCTGTTTGATTTTGACTCCAGTGGGCCTCCACTTTTATTCCTTATTCCTTGAGGAAGGAGGAAGTCTCCCTAAAAAGAGAACCATATCATAAGGGTGTTAAAGACTAGGTTCTGAGCATTGTAGGTTTTGCTGGCTGTATGGTCTTTCTGCCAGCCAGCTGACTTCTCTGTGGTACACAAGCAGCCATAGACCATGCACAGGAAATGAGTTCCATCGGAACTTTGTTTATGGACCCTGAATTTGGAGTTTATGTCATTTCCATGTGTCACAAAATATTGTTCTTTTTGTTTTTCCAGCTATTTAAAACTGAAAACCACTTTTAGTTCATGAACTGTACAAAAAAAGGAGTGGCCGATTTGGCCCAGGGGCCGTAGCTTGCTGCCTGTGCTGTAACCAATGCCCTGTGCATTTAGCAGCCCACAACCTTACTTGACTCTTGGTTTTGTGTTGGTATTGAGCCTAACATCTAGCTTATACTGTGCCATTTTATTTATTTTACTTTTCGTGGACTTTCGTTTGACCTAATTTACACTCTGCAGTCTAAACGGAACAGAATGTTATTTATGAAACTCCTATTTATTGAGATATTTGTAAACCAGGGAGGCAGGAGAGAAAAAAAATTAAAGGAGTCCATAAGGGACCAAAGGAAATTTTGTTTTGTTTTGTTTTGCTTGAAATACTTGTACTTTCTGTATAGATTGAATTCACTGAAGAGTTACTTAGCTTTACAGTGACATTAAACTGTGGAGTAGAAACATTATATTTTAAAGTTTTGTCTTTCAAAGAATTTGGTGGAAGACCCCAGTTTTTCACTTTGCCCATCCGCAATAGAAGAAATTGCTGAGGGGAGTTCCCTGGTGGTGTAGTGGCTTAAGGCTTCGGCGCTGGCGCCGTCAGTGCTGCGGCCTGGGTTCGATTCCCAGTCAGGGAGCTACCCACATACCAAAAAGCAAAAAAAACAAAAACAAAACAAAAAAAAATTGCTGAATAATGAGAGAATATTTAATAACTTGGTAAAGAGGTTGAAAATTTTAGCTAAAAAAGTTGTATACCTAAGTTTACTAGTGTACAGTATATGTATTACTGAATAGCAGAGAGCAGCCAAAAATCATTAAGCAGTAAATACTAAGTCAGGCGTATATATTGTGGAAACTCTATTTTTTTTTCCGTAGTGTGTATTTCTGGACCTAGTGGATTTCCAATTACACACTACTCCTTCCTTTCCACGATTCTCTGCAGAGCTATTTGGTAAGCACAGATGTCGGTAGAGGCAGCATATGGTGTGATACAGTATGTTTAAAAAGTTAAGGAAAGGTTAGTTTTTGTGTATGCTTATTACACAATTTAAAAATAGCAGTGACTCTATTTGTAAATCAAAAGGCCAGCTCTCGGGCCTTTGCCAAGCATGAAGCCTTCAAACAAGGTTCCTTTGAGTGGCTTAGCAACGTTGGGAAGGAGAAAGCATCTGAGAGGATTTTACGATTGACTTTCTCTGGTTATACGCAAAAACGACCTGAGTTTAACAAAGTTATCTACAATAAAGTTAAGAAGGACTTCCCGTAACAGAGACGTAGTGATTTATAAGAGTGCTATGCAGCAGTTCATGAGGTAGTGACTATTTCCTGTGTCTGAGTGGAGCCTTGCCAAGAGAGAGGAAAGAAAGTCCACAACTTGTAAACACTATCTATTTCATCTTCAACCTAGCAACAGCAGAGAAAGAGAATACTATTCCTCATTTACACTCCCATTCCCCTGCCCCCAATTTTATGTTTTGGTGGTGTAAATTATTGCTAGAATGTTAGGACTTGCAAACAAGACTAAGTGCCTAGGAAATTCCAAGCTGCATTTGTGAACTTAAAGGGAAGACAAGTCGAAAAAAATATCAAGTACTTAAAGTGGACCTTTTAATAAGGACACATGAGACCAACAAGTGGGTCTTAAATTGAATCTCTGTACATCCTTGAGTCACTCCCTGGATCCAGCAAGAATCTGGGGTGGGTGGAGCATCTCTGCCCCTACACTCTAGCTTTTGGGTGCAGCTTTTGTTTCTGGCCCTGTGTCTTTGCTGAGTCTGTGCAGTGCCATGGTCACGTGTCAGGGCACCAGGTCCCAGCATGTAGTCAGCCCCCTCTTCCAGTTTCTCTCTAATGAGAAAAACCCTCAAAGGTTTGACTGTATTTAAAGAACTATATTAAAAGTAACTTCTATGAAACAATCTCCTGCACCTCAAATCTGGGTAGCTAGTTTTGAATTGCTAAAATGCCTGCCTTCCAGTTAATCAACTGACTAGATTTATTTGGATTGTAGACACGCAGCTATTTTTTTACTTTCTCCTGCTGGGTGTCTCTTAAACAAAATTTATGTTCTCCCACCCCCTTTCCCACTTAATCTTTGTAAATTGCCCTTGATGGGAGATAGCCATGTGTCAGGCCATGATAGAAAGGAAGCACATTATTTCCTCCAGTTATTAGGCTGATAAAATTGTTAACCTCGATGATTTATCTTAAAGTAATGAAAAATAAGTAACTCTTAATAATCGAGGCTGCTGGTTTGTTGGGGATCCTCTCACTGCAGTAAAATTTTTTTGGTTTTTTTCCAATGTGGGCCATAGTGGTGGATGCCATACAGCCCTCCTCATGTAAAGGGCTCTTTTCCTCATGCTCTGGGAGTGTTGCCACAGACAGGCCTGAGAGTCAGTGCTCTTTGGGAATTGCATCAGCTAAAGAGAGTCGCCTTGCCCGAGGGGCACCCTTTCTTGGGTGGGGTTCCAGCCACCTCAGGACAACTCTCAAGGGTCAGTGCTGCTTCTGAGTATCTCTTGTGGATGCTTCTTGAGTCTGCACTGTACCTTACTCTCTCCTTCTCCCTCCCCTTCTCCCTCTCCTCTGCAGGTGCTGATCCCAAGGGCATTCCTTACAAAACCTCTTGCACTTGAATCACCACCTGGAGTTGGAACCCAGCCTTAGACAGATGTGAAAGCACTTTCCTTTCCTTTCAAAAGAGGTTTATCAGATCTTGAAATTAACTTCAAACATGTCAGAGCTGTGTAGTGTGAAAAACTGATAGAAAAGTTGGGAACATTCTTAGTTTTTAATATCCCTTTCAGAAGTTCTTGCATAACATGAATTATTTTGAAATTATCTCCATTACTGTTGTGTTTATAGTATAACTCTAAGGGTTGGGAGAAAGATTATGGAAGGAGAATCCATAGGTTCTGGTGATCACTGACATGGAATTGAGGAGAGAAAGGATTCCGAGATGAATGAGATTTTGAACATCTACTACATGGAGAAAAACTCCATTTTTTTTCTTATATTGAAATGTTTAAATGTTTCAGCCCAAATATTTCACAGGGTCTCTCTTTTTGCCTGCAGAGTACCAGGTCTCTTTTTGACAAATATTTTTATGAGACAAAACTTGTCAAGTAAATTGTCTCCGTTTGTGATTCTTTTGACTATTTTACCAAGTTTAGTTGCTACAATATCATAGAGCTTCTCAATTTCACTTCAATCAAGTATAGAATATGTCTATCCCATTAAAAATGAGAAGTAATGAATAGGAGTTGCTTCCCACAAGATGAAATATTTCCAAAGCACGATTACAAAATTTCAAAGTGAAATCTTATGCAAATTACACCTATCTCATATTAATATTTTGCTAAACAAATAGAGACCCAGTACAGACCCTAAATCAGGATGGTAGGATAACAGGATAACCTGGAGCAGTCCTGGAGAGGGCTCACCGGCGATGTCTCATGGTCTGGTCCACATCTCTGCTACCCTCTCCCTGCCTGTGGTCTGGTCTCATCCAGCTCTTCCCTTGGGGAGATTCCTGTTGACGTCCACTCCTCTGCATTTGCTGCTGCTCTGCCTGCAAACTCTGCCTCTCCTTTCTCTCTGGCTGGTTTCTCCTTATCCTACAACGCTAGACTCTGGCCTCATTTTCTCTAGGCACTTGCCCTTGACCCTTCCTATGTGAGCACTGCCCTATCTTGCAGCCCTTGTTTAATTGTTCCTCCTCCTTCACCTTTTCAAAAACACTTTTGGTCTGATGTCCTATTACTTAAGAGTCTGGCTCTGCTTCCAGTGGTGACAGTTATTGGATAAACTGTGATTTTTGATGAATTGTGTATCTGCTCCTAAAAACATATTTGTTATCTTATTGAGGCCCTTTTGGGCAATGGCCTTCAAAGTGGGTGTACATGCATCTGGTAGTGCATGAGTCCATTTATAAGGGTATGTCTGGAAAACACACTGTTATTTCTATAATTTTACTGAGCAAAATTAAATTAAAGTTTTCTAATATTTAACATTTTGTTTGCAGAAGTGTGTGTGTATGACTTTATAAATCTTAGTTGACAATAAATATTGAATGCTCCATCACAAAAATTTGAAGACCATTGCTGTAGAGGCATGCTAACATCCGCAGTGCATAATTCTTGAACTTTTCTGGCCCTATAATGGCTTACATTTATCAAATGGTATGTGTCAAACACTGTGTTATACATGGTACTGGTGTGATTGACATTGGTATGATTATTAGCATCCTCATTTTATGGATGAAAAATTGAATCTGGAGGTGGTGTGTGGCTGATTGAGGATAGAACCGACGTGGTCTAATTCCAGAGGCCACTTGCTTAACCCTTGCTCCATATTGGGCTGTGTGCCTGTCTGTTCCCGTGGGTTAGACACATGTGGCCCCCTGGAGAAGAGGTAGCATGTGATAGATACCCTTAATATTAATAAGTGTTTTTTAAATGAATGAAGGAACTGAGGGCCTGTCACCATTTCTGAATTCATGTCTTATTTTTTAATATGAAATATTTTTTCCCTTGAAATAATTGGATCTGATGAGAAATTGGCATGAGTTAAATTAGCAGTCCTATGTTTAGAAACTTTACATGAAAAAAAGTCTGCGTCACTCTGCTACTAATGAGTCCCAGTTCACCACTGACATGACTAATGCCTCCCTTTTCTTCCTTTATCATGAGGGTATGAGAACATACAAAATAAACCCCAGATTCTTTCTGTGTACTGTCTGAAGTATCACTCAAATGTGTATAACCTTAAAGCAACAACAAGAGCAGCAGCAAAAATGACAACAAAGATGACAATGGAAAAAAGGGAAGCAGAACTTACTCATTTTGGGGGGAGGTTCACTCACTCTGATAGCCTTTTAATCCTGGCCCAGTTCCTCTCATTCTTTGATGCAAGGATATGTAATAACCACTCAGGTGTTCTGGGCATTAATAAATTGCTTTGTTTGACCAAGTAAGTTTATGATTCCCTCCACATCTAAGACTATTAGGGGAGTCTTGCAAGTCCAGTATTGTATCATCAGATTCAAATTATGATTTTGTTTTTCTCCTCGTTTTTCCTTTTAGGTTCTTTCAAGACACTCACTCTTCCATCAGTAAGTATCCATTGAAAAACTTTTTTACTTAAGAAATATACATTGCCTCAGTGAACTAAATAAATTAATATTTTATTGGCTTATGTATCAATTTAAATTCATTGTGAGTTTGGCTTGAGTCTGGTTCCAACTTCAGATTGTTTAAGAATAATATTCCAGGGAGTTCCCTGATGATGTAGTGGCTTAAGGCTTTGGCGCTGGCGCTGTCAGCGCTGCGGCCTGGGTTCGATTCCCAGTCAGGGAGCTACCCACATACCAAAAAGCAAAAAAAAAAAAAAAAAAAAAAAAAAAAAAAAAAAAAAAAAAAAAAAAAAAAAAAAAAGAGTAATATTCCATCAGGGAGATTGGTTATTAGGCCCTGTGAACTCATAGCAGAGATTTTCCTCCTGTAAAATATAGAACTTCCTTGAGGGAAACTGGCCTGGACTAATTGCAGAGGAGCCAGGGCTGCTTTGGTCCTGTTTCTGCCTGAATATGGCACCTAGAGTCTTGAGTGTGTAATTAACACTTGTTGCCTCAGTTTCCTTGTCCTGGAAGAGGGCAGAGCCTTGCTGCACTATATTGGAGCCTGAGGCAACAGGGAACGTTAATGATACTGAACTTGTCTTTGTTTAAAATTTTGATGTTTTTCGTAATTTAATTGTTTGCATTAGTGCTGACATTTTGAAATATTTAAAAGCTTTTTATTTATTAAAATGTATTATTTATCTTGACTTCTAAGTTTTTTGGCATCCCCTTACATTTTGTACCTGGAGGAAGTGTCTCACTCACCTTACTCTAGTCCTGGCCCTGGAAAAGGGGATAAAGATATCGTCTCTGTTTCCTAAGGGTCACCCTGGAGGTGAAATGCAATATAAAAGTGATGTAAAGTTTGATACAGAAGTGGAAAGGAGTTAATACTTCATTGAGAGAGTCATAAAATGTTATTATTAAATGTTGTTTGTGAATGAATCCTGCTTCCCATAGCTTTGATTGGAAGTTTGTGCATTTATCACTATGTTTTGTTTTAGAGCTTCACGCATTCAGTGTACAATAAAGTGCACCACTGTGTCCAACAAGAGGTGCCACCTGAAACACTTCTTTGAGAATAGATGACTAATGACTTTGATCCTGATACATTACATTCTTATGTAGAATTAGCATTACTTGATGAGCTGGGCTCCCTCATTACTTCTTGAAGGTTATTTGTCAAGCATGTTCAGAAACCACGTTCATTTTGTGGAGTCTTCTGGAGAATATAGTGCTCCCAAACACTTTATAAAATTACTTGTATTCCTTAGCTGTTATGTTTCTTAGCTGTTACGTGTGTGTTTTCCTTACAAAGGAATATACTGCTTTTCTTTTGTTAAGTAGAAAAGCAAGAAAGGGCATAGCAGGAAGAAGTGGGGTCGGGGGGAGCCAATCTTAGTGACAATAAAACTTTAGATTGCATTAAGGCAACCTAAAACATTAGGTGCCGGCCACCAGTGCCTGTGTACGCAACACTCTTGAAAGAGCACTCCAATAAGAAGATTAAAATCAATTTTGGGTACTACAATTGTCCTGTAGCAGAAAGGAGTGGGATTTAAGTTGAGGAATCATAGGTTAAAGCACAAAAACTGTCTGGTTTCTTCAAAGAAGTCTGCAATGCCACAGCCTGGACGTGTTGCAGGGTTGAAAGGAGAAGGCACGTGGATGGAATAAGGGCACTTGGGCTAATTTCAGTAATGCTAGTGTAAACTGTACTCATCCGAACTATCATTAGCTGGAAATTTGGCTACTATTGTTCTTTTAAGTCGTAACTATATGAACTACTAACTCCAGCATCCTATATGTTTCTTTAATATTATGCAGTTTCTATTGTATGTAGCTATAGTAATTATTTATTGAAAGCTTTACTAGAGGTTATATTTAGGATTATATCCTTTTTTAGTTAAGAAATTTCAAGGACTTAGTCATAAAGTGTCTTGGAAAATTTGATAATGCTTGACAAAAATAGAAGGTTCTGCATTTTAATGAGTTTTCAGT
This sequence comes from Lyroderma lyra, assembly GCA_004026885.1. Taxonomy (NCBI): domain Eukaryota; kingdom Metazoa; phylum Chordata; class Mammalia; order Chiroptera; family Megadermatidae; genus Lyroderma; species Lyroderma lyra. The sequence continues at coordinate 86,974 of PVJL010002308.1, forward strand.
CAATATAGACCCAACTTTCAAAGTACGCTTGCATTCTAATGTTTGTAAAATATAATATTTTAAATGATTTTTTTAAGGTCTTCATGAATATTTGCTCTAAAATATGAATATTTTGACTACATTAAAACGAATGTGTTTTTAACATCTGATTACTCATTGTCTCTACTTTTGATACACTACAATGAGCCTTTAATAAGTAAATAAAAACATAATTGATGTTTAATATTAAGATTATTTTTTGTACATAACAGGCTAGAAATTTTTTTTTTATTCTCTTTGTAAATCAACTAAGAATGTTGGAGTGGTTTTTAAAGTGAGATATGTTTTTAACATTTAAGTATGACTACTAACATTCTAAATAGAAGCTATCATCTTAAATTTCTCAATTCTGTTTTGAAAATTATTTGAAGCCTCCAGTGCTTTTAGTAACTGGTGTTACTAATAAAGTAAAGCAGGAGAAATACTGTCGTGTTGTCTTTTTCCTTAAGACAATTGATCTTTCAGAAAAGGTGAAATGGCTTTAGAAAGCTCACATTAGTATAAGAAATCCATTTATTGTCCACCAAGGACTTTTTTAAGCATACCTTCCTTATGCACCCTGGGCAGAGAGCAATTATTTACTCAGAGAGTTTTCATTTATGTGTACACAAATCGGACCTAGCGTCACTGAGACTCAACTGTGTCCAGTGCAGATGCTGATTGATATTCGATTGATCAGTGCCCCTCAATATTGTAAACTACCAGACTCTTGTTCTGCTGGCAGACAATGTCCTGCTGTGGGACCTGCTTCTCAGCTTAATACGTAGGAATTCAAAATCTCTGTGGGCAAATAATTGGGTCTTGTATAAGGATATGGAGGTCTCTTATGAAGGAACCCCTTTATTACCAATTCTGGGACCCCCTTTCAGTAATTGTGGCCCCAACAAGGCAGAAAGCATTTGATCAGCAGAGATTCAGGAGCCGCCTGGTATCCTTTCCACTATGGGAAGCAAGTTGCAACTCATTCCAGGTCTGATACAGAGAGAAACTTTTATAAAGATTGCACAAAATCCACCATATTTTCTTCTCAGTATGTATCTCTGTTGTTGACAATGGAGGGCCATGGTCTGTACTGACAGCTCAGGATCTGAAGTGCCCCCCAGAGTCTATGGTGCCACCTCAAGCCATGTGATGATGCCCCATGGTTCATAGAGACACCCCAGGTCTGCTGAAACTCCAGATTCATGTTGTCATCTCTGACTCTGCAGCATTGGGGTTAGTGGCTTAGGCTTCCAGGATCCCAAATTACCTAAATTTTACATATGAAGAGGTGACCTTTCTAATGTGGGAGAGTTGAAAAACCAAACTAGTTAGGGTAACCGAAAGGGGCAGAAAGGTCATCAATACCATCCCCTGTTGAGGCAGTGTCAGCACCCTGAAATAGGGTGGAGTAGGGGACAGAGTCAATGTTTTGGACACGTTTTGTATTAATTCTAATTCTCCAACTCTTCAGCCTCCTCATGGTTAATAAGCCTCTTTAGTTGCAGGTCTCTGCATTGTTAATTTGACATAAGTCTTCAATCTACTGTCTGTTCTGGAGCCTCTAAAATGATTAACTTATATCCAAGTCATAAAGAGCAATCCCATCAGATATCATATTTTTAAACATGAACTATTTATCAATCTTTGCCCTATGTAGTCAGTATGTTATGCTGGTTCCTGGCATATATATTTTTCTGCTTATAGTATTAAGGAATCTGTTTAAAAGAATCTGAGGACTGAAGTTACCATTTGAGAAAATAGAATATAAGAATGCAAGTTTCAGGTTAGACTTTCAGTCCCACTAGGGCACACATCTTTGGCTCATCGTTTTCTTTCCCAAACCCTTAGAACAATCTGGAGCCAGAATGTGATCAATACTTCCTTATTGATCAAAAGCAGAAAGTGACCCTAGAGGTTAAGTGAAGGTGATATTATGGATGGTTTTTCCTAATATTTTATTATAAAATTTTTAAATATGTGAAAAAACTTGAAAGAATTTCATAGTGACCACACTTATACCCACCACTTAGAGTCTACCACTCATATTGTACCACACTTGCTCGCACGTATCTGCCCATCTACTCAACTCTTCCATTCATTCATCTTGTTTTCAAAATCCATTTCCAAGTAAATTTCCAGGCTACAGTACTTTTCTCCCTCAATATTTCTTGCTGACCATTTTATTGATGGTTTGTTTCATTTCCTTCATGTTTGTATCCATATTCCAAACTTTATGGTGGCTACTATTATTGAAAAATCTCCTCTGCACTTTCTGTGGACAAAATTTGCTAGCAAAAAGGAGTTTCAGAACCTTGGGTTTATTAATTTGCAAATGAACTAAAAGTCAGGTGTGCTAGTTATTTTTGGTGTGTAACCTATTATCCCCAAACTTTGGCTCAATGCATCAATGAACTTTAATGTTCACAGTTTCTGTGGGTCAGGAATTTGGGAACCACATAGTTGGGCAGTTCTGACTTGGGGTCTTAGGAAGATGCAATCAGAACGCCAATCAGAACTACAGTCACCTGCCGGCTTCACGAGGGCTGGGACCTCTGTCAGTAGTTCATTCACACAGCTAGCAAATTGGTGGGGGGTGTTGGCAGGAGGCCTCAGTTCCTCCCCATGTGGGCTTCTCCACAGCCTTCTTGAGTGTCCTTAGCACATGTCAGCTGGGTCCTTCCAGAGCAAGGAGTCAACGAAAAAGAGAACCAGGCAGACCCCATTTTTTCTGTAATGCAGACTCATTCTATTCTTGAGAATCAAGTCACTGAGTCAGGAACTAGGTTCTATCTTTTCAAGAAAAGAGCATCAGAGAATTTTCGGATATATTTTTAAACCACCACATGAAGGCTCTTAAGAGTAGTACAGTTCATCTTAGGTTTGAATCTCAGCTCATGACCTGGAACAACTTCCTTAACTCCTCCAAGTTTCCTGGTTTGTAAAATGGTGTTAGTAAGAGCGCCCACCTGAAGGGTCGTTGTGAGGTAAAATGACACAGCACATGTAAACTGCTGAGTATGGCTCCTAGTGTGTTAAGGTTGGAAGGTGGGTTATCTGTTAGTAACAGAAATAGTAAAAATAGCAGCCTCTTCACCCTTACCAGGACCATGCCACGTAATGCACAAGGTGTGGGAAGAGAGTGCATTGTAGAACAGCTGGAGAGGGGACAGCAAAAAGACAAATCTTGTGCAAATGTGCCTTTCACTGATTTACTCCCTCAGGTAGGGTGAGGCATGGAAAAGAATGTTAGGTATTCTAACCCACAGTGACTTAGTGAGGAAGGATTTGCACTTGGAATATGAAATGACAAGGTGACTGAGAGAGAGCTGTGGGATGTGTGTCCTGCATTCCAGAAACCCTGTGATTTAATTGGAGAGCAAACTACGGTATATTATATACTATAAAAAAGAGGAGAACAAATTGTTTAATTTTGGTTTCTAGGAGGGGCAAATTTTTCAACATTGCAGTTACTTTTGATAATACTATGTATTTACATTTTCTAGTCTACTTATAATTAAAAACATTTTTTGAGGTAAAATAATGAGACCTTGATATATCTGATCTTTTTTTTTTCTAGCTACCTCTGAACAGCGCAGATGAGATTTATGAGCTACATGTAACTGGAAGTACCCAGGATGAGATTTTATTCTCTAATAGTACACGCTTATCATTTGAGACCAAGAGAATGACTGTCTTCATTCAAACAGACAAGCCCCTTTACAAGCCAAAGCAGGAAGTGAAGTTTCGTGTTATTACACTCTTTGCAGATTTTAAGCCTTACAAAACCTCTTTAAACATTCTAATTAAGGTAAGTGCCAGATAGCAATGAAACAAGGTTTCAAGCCATCTTATTGAAGCTCTCTTGTAAGTTCTGCTCCTGTTATCTTAGAATTCACCGTAGATAAGCTTCCCTCCCACAGGAATTCTCTCTAGGAAGGGAGATGGTCGAACATTGAGTAAAGAGCTCAGGCTCCAAAGTCATTGTGCCGGGGTTCCATTCTGGCTTCTTCATTGATTTATTCATTTGTTAAATATTTATTGAACTTCTGGGTTTCAGGTATTGGGGTAGGGCAATGAACAGAACATGTTAGGGCCCTGTTCAGAGTGGGCTTATGTTTCAGTGAGTCATGGGGAAACAGACAAGAAATACATACACACATGTAAAGGGACAGGTATGCGTGTATTTGTGTGTGTGTGTGTGTGTGTGTGTGTGAGAGAGAGAGAGAGAGAGAGAGAGAGAGAGAGAATGAGAGAGAGAGAGAGAGAGAGAGAGAGAGTGGGTGAAGTTTGCTCTTTCCTTTAGCAGTGATTCCTAACCTTTTTCCACTTGTGTACTCCTTTTAAACCTACTTCTATAAATTATACCCTTCGTTTTTAAAACAGCTGTTTTTAAATATTGATATATTTGTTCAGTGCTTATCTTAATGTAAAATAGTGCTAATGAGGTAATACCTTAGGAAAGAAAAATTACTGCACTAAAAGTACAAACCACATTTAATTATACAATATTCATAACTGAAATATTGATAATGATGGTCAAGTATTTAGATATTAAATAAAAAGACTGCTTGAAAAGAATCGCAATTAAAGACAACGCACTTTCACTCAGTCAATAATTAAACTGATCGAATAGTCTGGCTATGGATGTATTTACATGTTTGGGGGAGTTCTAGAAACATTGTAAATGGATTGTTCTGAAACTGCATAATGATTGGTAGAAGAGTGGTTTGGAGGAAGGGTTCACAGCCCCTCCTCACCAATCATCATTTGCTAATGTGATCTAATTTTGAAGTGTCTCCATCAATGGTGATTCACACATTTATTGTTCCATTACTAACATTTTTCATTTTTTTACTTGTTGTTTTGCCATTACTGATTATTTTTTTGCGTACCCCTGAACAGCCCAGCACGTACCCTCAGGGATATGTGTACCACTGCTTGGGAACTGATGTCCTATAGGGTTGTTAGGGAAGGCCTATTTGAGCAGAGACCTAAAGGAAATAAAACAATGATCCCGTATAGAGGGAAGAGCATATGCCAAGGAATTGAGGTGGAAGTTTGTTAGGCACATTAAGAGAACCACAAGCTGATAGTGCGCTGGAGCCGAGAGAGCGAGGGGACAGATATTAGGAGATGAGGTCAGATTCAGGTAGGTGGGTTCGAGGAGGGGGTCATACAAGGTCTCACTGGGCGTTATATGAACTTTGGATTTTATTCTGAGTAAAAGGAGAATTCACTGGAGAATTCTGGGAGGCATGATGTGATTTGACTTAACATCTTAAAAGATCACTGCCCTAAGAATAGATCTGGCTGTGTGTCCTTGAGGAAATCAATGAACCACTCTGAGACTCAGTTTTCTTATCTGTAAAATGTGTAATAATAATATCTCAGAAACTTTTTTGTGAGGATTTAGCAAGATAATTTAAGTAAAGCGTTTGGAACTGTGCCTGTACAAGCCATAGTACATGCTCACTAAACATTAGCTACTGTTACAATCAGAACTTTCCTTGGCCAGGAGCCCTTTGGCCTCTGCTGCTTGAAAACTTGGATGATTTGGAGACAGCATGGTTAGAAGACTGAGTGCTTTCCTGTGAGAACCAAGTTGAAGGTATCTGAGATCTGGCTGGACCTGGTTTCTACATTAAGCTGAGGAGAATACTAGACATTAGATCATCACATGGAAATAGGGGCACCATCTCATCCCAGTTTGCCTCTTGATTTTAAAACCCAAAGTCCCTGCTCAGTCCTAAGACATAGGTTACCCTCAATATTCGGATGAATAACATGGAATGGAGCCAATTCAGGCTTTTTAGTTCAGTGTCTTCCTTTTTTTTTTTTTAAATTTATTTTTATTGTTATACTTACTGGGGTGACATCTGTTAGCAAGGATTACATAGGTTTCAGGTGTACAATTCTACAGTGCATTGTCAACTTATTGTATAATAAGTTCACCACCCAGTGTGAGTTCTCTTTCCATCACCTTATATTTAGCTTCCCCCCCTCCTCTCCCACCCCCTCTCCTTTCTCCCCTCCCTAACCCACTCATTCCCAAATAAACATTAAGCTATTGATTGTGTTCATGTGTTATTTATTTGTTTGTTCATTTCTTTTTTCTTTGTTGCTTTCAGTTCAGTGTCTTCCTAATCTTAAGTTTCTTTGTTGTTATAAATTAAACAAAAATCAAGCAAACAAACGTGTACATGTAACTTCCAGCTAAGATGTGTTTGTAGCCGATACCACATTGTTTGTCATGGTGCCCAGTGCATATTTATGGACTTGAACTAGGACTCCCTCAGAATTTGTGGCTCTGCGAATTTTTGCCTTCGCTATATATTGGAATGTCTATAAAGCAGGTCGATATAGGGAATAGCATTTCTGAGTTCCTGTAATGATCTGAGCAGGGCTGTACACACTTCATTTATACCACCCTTTATCATTTATCCATATGTACTGAGAACTTACTCTATGCCAGAAAGATGGGTAGAATGGAGGATTTAGAAGTAAATGTCTGCCTATGGCTGGTTGTTCATATCCAGTTTTTCTCCTTGTACCTTAGGTGAATAGAAGTCAGCACAGAATCAATGGCCTGTAAGGCATTAATGCAGAACTAACCCTGCTGATTCCGGACAGCTGCTCTGTGCATTTTTATAATTTTGCCTCTCTGTTCTGCTCTTTGAAGCCTTTATTTGTAGATTCTTTGTGGTCTTCTTCCTGTTTTGCACTTGGCCTGCCACATTCAGCTTTCCCAGAAGCACTCAGAGAGACCTTCCTCTTGCTACCTTAGGCCTTGAGGGATCCTACTGGCTTGGCCAACATGTGGCCCTCTTGGCCAGGGGAGGGGAGTTTAGACTAAAATTCCACCTGGAATGCAAAGTGTTTGGGAGCAGTGAATGGCTCTACTCTGCTCTCTGCATCAGGCAGTGAGGGTGGGATTTGAGCTCTGGTCTAGCTGCCTCCTTCCTTGTAACTTGCGGAGGCCAGGTCCTAGCATGGATGCGAATGTCCACACCGCTGTACTCCTCCATCTGAAAACAGTCACTTGGGCCAGCCTTCACTAGACTGTGATGTCTTGTGTATCATTCATTGTGGAAAAGGTGGTTTCTTGGCAAAACTTTCCAGAAAAAAGTGCAGCTTAGTTTAATAAGAGCCCGGGACAGTTGTATTCCTTAACACAGCACCACCTGCAGGCTAACGTGGAGAAGTGCATCTGATGATTAGGAGGCTAACCTTTTGGGAACCATCTTGTTCAGCCAAGAATGACTGTAGGAAGTAGCTGTCTTGACCATTACAGTATTTCAGGGGAGTTCAAGTGTTTTGTTTTGTTTTTTTTAAAATCATTGGGCATTATTAATTTCACCTGCCCCAGTAGCTTGCCTTCTCAGGAAGGAAAGGGGCTTCAGAGGCCTCTCAGCAGTTCTGTCCTAATTTTGGCCTCTTTCATCCAGCCAGTCTGGCCTAACACTATGGAAATAAGCGCCTCCAACACTGTCATGGCAGCTGGCATGGCTGGCTTCTACCCTAACCTTCATTCTTAAAGAAGTTGTTGCTCCTGGTATGGGTGAAGAACTGATGTGGGCACAGCGGTTGGCCTGGGGGTGGATCCTATGATGGTGCCCTGACGTTCTGGCCTGGAGCAGCAGTAGTTAAACCAGAACCTCGTCCTTGGCCAGGTGAGGGCGCCACCTTGTTAAGTAATTTGACTTGTCTAATTCTACGTGGTGGGCAGACACTGTGTGCATAACCCAGGACTCCAGAAGTGGCAGCGGTACCCCTTGCAGGCCCATTCTTCAGCCAGGGCATTCACTGCTCAAGTTCATAGTCAGGCACAGGCAGCCGGCACCAGATCCAGAGGCATCCAGCGGTGTGTGACTCAGAGGGCATGAGGGGCTGCTTTTCCAGCATCTCTGTCATGTAGCTGTTCCGGTTGTGACAGGGACCCTGTTCACATTGCATGTGCCTGTCTCGTGTGTGTCCCTGCAGGGGATGATTGTGTGCGAATGCTGAGTTCTGCTGTGATGCCACCATGAATGGCTCGTTGAAATCCTGATGTGCTCTGTAAAGACTTCTGGTGTTTCTTGGTTTTCTATGACTTCCTGTTGGTGACAGTTAGGCCTAGGTCCAAGACAGGCTTAGGAAACCAGAGGGACTGTCTCATTCATTCCTACCACTCCAGATCCTCTAAGTGCAGAGTCATCGAAGACTTCAGTTTGGAACACTGAGAATTATTGTTATTACTGTTTTTTATCTTTGTCAGTCTGATAGAAGAAAAATGGTAGTTCGTTATTTTCATTCTTTTAATTACTAGATAGCATATATTTATTAGCTATTTGTATTTCTTCCTTTGTTTTAGAGACTTTGAACTCTGTAGGCCTCCCATGCATCCTGCTGTCCCAGGAGTTTGCCAAGAACAGTGACCTGCTTATTCTTGACTTGCTTTTGGTCTTTGGTTTTAACGATTAGTTTCTGGCTACTCAGCTCTCAGCATTGTACTCACCCCTGACTTTCCCATCCTCCCCCACTCAGCGACAGATATTTCTCCTGCCTTCTAATAACTGGACCAACCTACTACCTCTAGTTAAAGAATAGAGAATAAGAATAAGGGAAAATATTTGAGCCCTGCTCTCAGGAGTTCACAGTCTAGTAGGGAACAAACAAATAAAACAACCTCCGACCCGCAGAAAACCAGTAATATGTATTCAAGAGAGATAAACTCTGGATGTACCAGGGGCTCTCCAGGAAGTGGTCATTTCTGCCTGTTGGAGGCATGCATAGAAGGCAAGACATGAGCTTATTTCACCAATTGGACAGGGAAGGGAAGGCGCTCCGTGCACTCATTGTAGAGGCCTAGATACATGGACTTTTTGGGTAAATTGCAAACAAATCTGTATGTTTGGAGGAAGATGAGCCTAGAAATGTAGATGGGATCAGATTACTAAACTTTGTGAACTCTGCAAAGGAGCATAGACCTCATTCCATAAGCAAACAAAAGCTGTCATTATCTAGTGGTCTAGTATAATGATCATAGCCAGTGTTTATTCTCTGCTTCCTATATACCAGGAATTGTGCCACCCATTTCAACCACATTGCCTCAGTCTCAGATTTCTGTTTCAGGTAGATAACTCTGTTAGCAGTGGGGAAGATGGATTGGAGGGGCAAGACTGGAGGAGGGAGATTTTTTGTAATAGTTTGAAAACGGCACTATGGCTGGACGTGAGGATGGAAGGGAGAGAAATTAGATATTAAAGAGACAGAATTGGCAGGGCTGGGAATGTGAGGGATCTGGGATGACTGCTAGTTTGGCTTGGATGAATGTTGCGTGAAGGGATTGTTGTCTGGGAGAGTATAGGTTTGAATCATGAATGCCATCACGTATTGGTGCTATAATGTTGGACCATGCCAGTTTCTCATAGTTGAGTGCTTACCTGACTTCTCCAGATAATCAGTTTTCTCAGCTGTACTGTTGGATAATCCTACCCGGAATGAGAATTATAATGATTGAACTGTGTGTGAGTCGTAATGGTAAGGCAGAATGCCTGACACATAGTGAGTCTTTAACACACGGAGTCTGTTATCTTTAAGGTGGAATTTTCTTTCAGTAACACCACCACCACCACCACCACCACCACCACACAGGTTTGGTAATGTGTATGTTGTAATATTTCATGTAGAAGGAAATGTGGTGCCAAGAATTAAAAGATGAAGCAGAATCAAGATATTCTCAGGATATGAGCAAAGAAGAAATTTTGATTTGTCTTCTTTAGTAGTATAGAGCTGACATTTTCTAAAAACTATCTCTGTGCCATATTTTGACTGTGCCTAGGAGTCCTGATAGGATTATTCATAATTACATAGAATTCATATGTGCACTGGCAGCTTTTATGTAGTTAACATGTATGGTTTTCATTGTAGGACCCCAAGTCAAATTTGATTCAACAGTGGTTGTCAGAACAAGGTGATCTTGGAGTCGTTTCCAAAACTTTTCAATTATCTTCCCATCCAATACTTGGTGACTGGACCATTCAAGTTCAAGTAAATGTGAGTATAAATATACATATTTTTAGGAGGAATGTCAAAACGATTTAAATAGGTCAAGTGGGAAAATATCTCCAAAGTCATTTATTCAGCGAACAGGAAAACATAATCTGAAAATCTAGACAATTTAAGTGGTTTATTTTATAATTTACTGTTTTTCAATAGGTCAGCCTACATTAGAACATATTAGAGTTTTAGTCATTGCTGTCTGTTTTTATAATATACTGTTTCAAGGTTAAGGCATTTCACATTTTAGTATAAAACTGATTAAAAGATGTTCATTTTATTTATTGCATACATTGAGTATTTGAAAACTAAGTCATGAATTCATAGCTATTATTTGGCAAATTTTATGTCTCAGAAGAGTGATTCCTGATGCGATTGGACTAACCTACTTTTAGCTTTGTCTTGAAAAACACAGTAACTTTAAACAGACACATGAATCTTTTGTTCCCCAATCCTCTTTCTCCTCAAGTTTTCTACCTATTATCTTTCTTTGCTGCCGCTTACATAGCTCTGAGATTTAACAGGGCAAGGGCATTAAAAGACTCCTCTCTGCCTCAGGTTTTCTCCTGTGTATCACTGTATAATGTTGGAGAATTCATTAAATATGTTTCCATTTTTTCTTTTGAATTTATTAAAATAAATTCATGAGTAAAAGCTTTAAAAATAATTCTATTAGAACAGTTGACATTTTGGACAAAAATTCTTTGACGTTTTAGAGAAAAATTCTTTGTGGTGGGTACCATCCTGTGGATTGTAGGGCGTTTAGCAGCACCTCTGGCTGCCACCTGCCAGATTCCAATAGTAGCTCTCCCCTCCCTCCAATTTATGACAACCAAAAATGTCTCCAGACTTCACCAAACGCCCCCTGGGGGGAAGATACCCTTTCCTCTTTCCATTGAGAACCACTGTATTAGAAGGTATAATCATCCATTAGCATAGGACCTGAGGTAAGACAAAAGTACCAAGTACTTAATAAATAAAAAAATGTTGTTCACATTTTGGGGGCCACATCCTAAAAGCAGAACTGGTCCACCTTAGCACGTTTTTTGAGCATCTGCATAAAGGTGAAGAGCACTCTGGGCTCATGGTAAGGTTGTGCCACAGAGGGGGAGACAGCTAGGAAATGAGAAAGTGTCGAGGGGTGTACAGGAACTGTGGAAACCTAGAGCAGGGGTGGTGAACACCGGGGGCAGCAGACAACTGAGCTGGTGGACAAGAAGGGAAGAGCAGACGTTTGTGAGACTTAGGACAGAGAAGGGGTTGTGCAGAGGCGGGGAAAATGGAAAACAGCCTTCCGTGTTTGGGGATTTGGGAGAAGTTTGGGGGTACTGGAACAAATGGACAAAGATGGGGGTTGAGGATTAGGAAGCATATTGAGTTTTAAGGAGTTTGAATTTTATTCTCAATTCCCACTTTTTGATTTTACTATAAATTCTCCAGGATCAGTTCCTCCCTCACTCCCTCCTTTCCTTCCTTCCTTCCTTCCTTCCATCCATCCATCCATCCATCCATCCATCCATTCCGTGTTGAGGGCTTATAGTGCTGTGATGAATACAAGGAAGGTACATGATCTCTCTCTTCAAAGATCATTGTGGTGGTGAGATGAATAATATGATACAAGTTAAAGGACACAACGGGGACAGGAAAACAGCAGTGCAATAGGACAGGGATCGATGACGGTGCTGCGTCAGCGAGGTCTACCGGGTACCTCTAAGGATGGAGTCTCAGTAGGACCACCTTGGGATAAAGAGGGTTTATTGTAAGGATGAGCGCCAATGCGATTGGGGCCAGCTGCTCCTTATGTCACTTGAGGTCTGCTCCATTTTCCTCTCACTCTTCTGCCAGCCTTTATGATGTTCTGTAGCTCGGATCTGGGCTGGGCTCATTGGCTCAGCTCAGGGCCCTATAAGCAAGCCCCTTCCTTCAAGCTGCCTTCCCTTGAGTCAGGTGTCTGTTGTTGCTCCATTCACATGTGTGTGTGAGCATGTGTAAATTTTTTTTTACAGTGGCTCTCTAAGGTATTTTTTACAAAATGCTTAATAATCAGCACTTTAAAAAGCAATGGTATCCTGTAAAGTGAGTATTTAGGTCTAGAGTGTTGGGCATGAGGTTGAGGTTATATTGTAGTGTTTTGTCACCTGTAAGTAAAATCTAGTCTGGGAAACCTAGGAAGGCGTGGTGGCAGGAGGCCAGGGCCACCATTGGAAAGAGAGAGCCACACAGCGCCAGGGCCACCCTGCATTTGCATTTCAAATGGGATGCAAATTTTTAAAAAAAATAATGACCTATGCTATTTTTTTTAAGTTTGAGATCTGAATGTGATTTCTAATTGTATCGGACGTCAATGTTTCAAAGCTATAACAAAATTAAAGTTTTTTTTTCATTTATTTTAACTTTTTTATTTACTGAATTATTGTATGTGAATGGGAAAGTTTTGTTTCTCCTCTTAGCATTTGTTTTTATAACCATAAGTAAAATTATATATTACAGAAATGAAAAACAAAATGACCAGGCAGGGCAGTTTCAGGTGGGTGGCAGCCTCAGAGAGATTAATTTGTTCCATGAGAGGTGAACAGAATAAATACCTGAGGAGAGAGGAGGATAAAATAGTGGAGAAAGACTTGCGGAAGACGTGAGATTGTAGGTGGAAAGATTTGTAGGATTTCTCTTGTAGTGGTTTGTGGACTTGACCTGTCATACTGCTTTGGTAGGAAAAAAAATTGTACGGGAAGTTAGGTACTTAAAAAATGGAAAACTTTGACAAGATCTGGCCTTTGCTCACTTCTTTAGCCTTCAGCCTTCAGCTTCAGTTAAGTGCAGACCTGACCCTTGCACTTCATACTTTAAACACATATCCTTCAAGGTTTTTAAACTCACCAGACTGTCTTACCCAGATGCTTCCAGTACGGTTCCCTGGAACATTATTCTGCTGCTGCTCTTCAAGTGACTTGATTTTGCCCTTCTAAAATGGCTCAACTCTTCTAGACATTCTTATAGCAAGCACTCGGTGCTTCTTTGGGTTCACTCATGTTACTTTTAATTGGTGGTACCTCATAGATTGTAGTTTTGGGGGGGCTTGTTCACCCCTGTATATCTGAAACCTAGCATAGTGCTTTGCACGTAGGAGTCAATATTTATTAAAGGAATGTATGCAAACTACAGAGTAGTCATTTGTCTTGTACTAAATATAATTTTCCCTTTTGCACATTCTATAAAGCATCCTTATCCTTTTGAAGACAAACATGTTGATCAAGTAATTACTGTTGGTGATAACATGTTTTTTCCCTCACTTTTATTGAAGTATAATTGACAAATATACAGTTGTAGGATGTTTAAAGTGTACAGCATGCTGATATGATATACGTATATATTGTGAAAAGACTCCCCCCCCAGATGATATGTTAAGGTACACACTAAGGAAATATACCAGTATGCCTCTTTACTAAAAAAAAAAAAAAAAAAAAAAAAGAGTCCATCAAAGGCCACCAGGGGTCAGTATAGTCAAAGAAAAGTTCTGAAAAGTTAGTTTCAGCCTTGGTCTCTGGTTTTTATTTCCTTGACTCTAGTACAGCCTTCAAGGACTGTATATTGATTATTATTAAACTCGTTTTCTTTCAGCAGTGAATAATGACTATGACAGAAATACATTTATTAATTAAATCGTTCACCATTACAAACGATATAAATGATATTGTGTTTTCCTAAGGCAGTGACCATTCTCAGTGAACAATCTCAGGGAGGCGAAAATATTTTCAGGAGAGTGTTTTGAAATCCCATTTTGTATCTAGAGACAATATAGACTGATCTTAGTATCACTACTGAAGAAAAATATAGTAAAAATACAGAACTTATCAGAGCTTTGGTTTGTAATGACTGTGCAGATAGAATGGCATTTTAAAATTACCCTTTCTAATGAGGTCCGAAAAAGGATCCTGTCGGTGAAACATACTTGGTGAGCTCTTGTCATTTCTATAACTATAGCATGTTCCCTTACAGAGTAAGTGTGAATGAATTGGTTATTATACTGCTAAACTTTCCGGATTACTTAAATTGCTTTTGGCCTTCAAATATTCTTTTTCACCTTCAGGATTTTTAATGATGAGTTATTTTAATCTAGTAAAATTCTAGGTTTTTAAATTAATATTTTTTATCTCCTTTTATTGTGAAGGACATGATGATGGAGCATAGTACGTTTTCTATATCATCATAGACTTATTTTTTTTGAAGTTTTATTTTTTTGTTTTTAAATTATTTTCCAATTACATATGACATGCAATATTATATTAGTTTTAGGTGTACGACATAGTGATTAGACATTTATACACTTTACAAAGTGATCATTTGCTAAGTCTAGTATCAATCTGACACCACACACACGTATTATAATATTATTGATTATTTCCTATGATGTACTTCATATCGCCATGATTATTTTAAAACAAGCAATTTGTAATTCTTAATCCCTTTCACCATTTTCACCCATCTTCCCGACATTCCACTTCTGAGTATTTATCTGAAGAACTTTAAAACACTAATTTGAAAAGATATATTCACCACTATGTTCACTGCAGCATTATTTATAATTGCCAAGATATGGAAGCAACCTAAATGTCCATTGATAGACAAATGGATAAAGAAGATGTGAGATATATATATATATATATATATATATATATATAAAATGGAATATTATTCAACCTTAAAAAAGAATGAAATCTTGTCATTGCAACAACATGGATGGACCTAGACAGTATTATGCTAATGAAATAAGCCAGGCAGAGAATATCATTTCACTTATATGCAGAAATCTAAAAGACTTAGGTTTTTTTTTACGATTGCAGAGAAACTCTTGATGATTATTATTTTTAAGCCCTCTTAAAATTAGTAAAATTTAGTGAGAATAGTGACTTTTTGGGGGATGCTGCTTATGCATATACTTAATTTGTATACCTACATCAAACGTGAATATTTCTTTGCTGCTTCAGGGAACATCTTTTTTTCTCTTAGAACAATCACCATTGCTTTAGCTTCTTCCAGCCCTTTCCACCAGCCCTTAACTTCCTTGACTAACAAGCCCTCTCCTTAGAGGCTTATTTTCACTGTAACACCTCTCCATAGATGAGTGTTTCACAGAGCTATTATACTTCAGGCATATTATAGGACAACAGGGGAGGTATGCTCCGATTTGGTAATCATCTTACAGATACACTTTGGGCTGATAACTTACTTTATTTTATTTTATTTTTATGTGGGTAGTTTCCTGGCTGGGAGTTGAATCCAAGCCACAGCGTTCACAGTGCCGAAACCTAGTCACTACAGCACCAGGGAACTCCCTGATAACTTATTTTAAAAGTTAAACACTGCTTATATTTTCATTGTTTTGCAGTACTTCTCCAGGTGTCTTACCTCTAGGTATCTGTCTCATGACTGGTTATCCTTGGTTCTTCAAAATAGTTGCAAATGTTTTCTTTTCCCTAATTTTTTTATTTTGGTAAAATATACACAAAATAAAATCTATTATCTTCACTGTTTTTAAATGTAAAGTTTAGTGGTATTAAATACACTCTCATTGACGTGCAGTCCTCACCACATTTATCTCCAGAAGTCTTTTCATCTTGCAAAACTGACACTCTGTACTCATTAAGCAATAACTGCCCATTTCCCTTGCCTCCAGCCCCTGGCAATCATTCTACTTTCTGTCTCTATGATTTTGACTACTCTAGGTACGTCATATAAGTGGAAGCATACAATATTTGTCTTTTTGTGACTGGCTTGTTTCTCTTAGCTTAATGTCATCAAGGTTCATCCACATTGTAGCATATGTCAGAATTTCTTTAATTTTTAAGGCTGAGTAGTATTCGCTTGTATGTATATACAGGATATAGTTGCAGATGTTCCTACATCTAGGATTTAGAAACTGTATTCCGGGTCATTAGAAGGGAATTTTAGAGGTACTGTGGAAGAAAGGCTAATGTTGGTGGGAGCCAGGAGGGATCTATCCACACCATCTCTCTTCCTGGATCTCCCACTGCTCAGCGTTCCAGGCCTCTTGGTGACCCAAGCCTTGGTGCTCATGTTCCTTTGAAAACCCTCAGGGAGACCTGTAGTCACTAAGTGTCCTGTTCATTTGATAATTACAGCGCTGTGCCCTATTTCCTGAGTGGCTGGTGGAAACCTGTCTTCCCTTGCAGAGCAGCTCAATGCAGCTGAGTTTCCCACTTGAGGCTCCTGCTAGTAGGACTTACCCGTTCTTCTCAGTGTGCCTGAGAATCAGCTGACTGGGGAGCTCGTTCCAGAGCTAGTCCAGGCTCCGTGCTCAGATTGCAAGTTAGCATTGCCGGCACTAGGCCGAGGAATCTGCATTTTAAATAAGCACTCTAGGAAATTCTGTTTGTTTTCTGGACCCCATTTTGAGGAATGCTGATAATGTGCTCAGGCATCTTTAGTTTTTATCTTTTCCACTGAGGGGCAGTGTTGGGTAGTGGAAAAAGCGCTGAAGGGTCCTGATTTATTTTTTGAACTCCCGAATGGTGAAACCCTGAGCTGCTTTACCTCTCCAGGTAAGTAGCTCCATGAAACTCTCTGACACCTGAGATTTACTGAATCAGATTTTTTGGAACAATCTGTATTTTCACAACGGCTTCTCTGGTGATTTAGAAAACACTTGGGAAACACTACTAGATAATCTTGTGGTCTCTTCTAGCTGTAACTGCAGTTTCTCAGCACTTATCTCACTCAGAAGCAGTTCTGGGGATGAGAGACAAGAAAGAGATGGTAGAAAACTCAGTAGCTGGCAGGTTTGAAATCTGTCTATTGGAGCCCTGTGGAATACTTGGTGGGTGTCACATTATTATGTAAATCAGAAGTAGTCTCATTTGAATTGTTCCTTTGTTCTAACAGTTCCATCTACTTGAGTTAGCTGTTGTGGAAAAGTTAGGTAAGTGTTTCCAGCAGTCAAGGCTTTTCATAGCCTTTCAGAATGCTCCTTATCTTTCCAACCTTGCTGCCCAGCTGTTGTTGCCTGGGTCAGTTTGCTTCTGCTGTCAGGTTTGTCTGGAGCTGTTTGTCCTTTGCAGAAGAGCACATCTTTGTTTGGACAATTCTCATCCTTGAAGCACTCTGCAAGTAGCATCTGGTCAACCCCCTTGGCTTGTGATGACAGCTTAACAGAAAGCATGGAGCAAATTGTGACAGGTCAGAGAAGAGTGGCATCCTTCCTGGAATGAGGATATGGCTTCCAGAATACTTTCATTAGTGTCGACTTAAATATAAGCCTGCTTTTCTTGAGCAAGACCTCAAGTTCTTACTTCCATGTACAGTGAGAAAGGGAGGGAGGAGTCAGTTTTAGCATTTTATTTCTTAGAGTGTCTATTGGCAGAGGTTAGCACTTCATTCTCAGTTCTTCCATGGGCTCTTACACCTACCTCTACTATAGCATTTATTGATCAGTGTAGTTTTATTTCCTTTTTTTAAAATTGTGGCAAGATATACACAACATGAAATTTACCCTTTTAACCTTTGTTAAGTGTGTAGTTCAGTGCATTCACATTGTTGTGCAAGCATCACCCCCATCAGTTTCCAAAATTCATCTTTCCAAACTGTGATCAGTGTAGTTTTAAAAAATACAACTACCTTATTTGTTAGTGGGGGGAGGCTGGGAAAACTTTTCTCTATTCTTCTAGGTTCTTCCCTGTGGTCTAATAATGGACATGAGAAATATTAACAAGAGAAAATCTGAAATTTGATCTTGCTTCTCCCTTCAGGAATTTAGCATGAATGGTTGGCTCGTTTGGTGTGGCCAGTTATTTGTGTGTAACTGTGGGGTGTATTACTCGACAGATGCAATAAAAAACTACATTATTCTTTTGCCATTTAGTCCAATTCTTTCTTATTCTTTGGACCAATTCTTTCTTATTCTTTGGATAAAATGTAAGGCAAACCCTACCATTTGATCTGGTTCTTCTTTGGTAATAAAAGATACTGTCATTTTTGCTTACATGTGCACACCCAAAAAAGTCTACATTCAGTAACTAATATGTCCAATTCAATAAAATTAAGTGTCCCCATTCTCAGCCTGGGTTTTCTCTGGTCTGGCGCCTATTCCCCACTCACTAGGCTGCTTTGAACTTTACCAGGATTCAATTGGGTGGAAGGTAGAGAGGAGAGGGGTAAAAAATTCTTACTTGATGTATAAGAACTGGTCTTAAGAGTTTGCCAATATTTGTCCTACAAAAATAACAGTTTAATTGGGTCAGCATAGTACTATTGTTATCTGTCATCAGAGCTCTAAGACCTGCAGGCATTTAAAACTATCATTTTTCCTCCGTAGAACTCTTTTGTGGGTTCTTTGGAGCCACCCCTACCGTGGCTAGGAGGCCTCTCATCCCCTGTGTCTTTGATGCTTTTGAACCTGTCTCCTCCAGCTGGCAGCTCCTCGGCTCCTCGCTCTGCCTGCAGCTGCCGTCTCCTGAGGTAGTAACTGGGGCTGGTTTTGATCATTATGAAGGCAGTCCCATGCTGGCTCTCTCTTTCCTGCATATCTGGTTGTGGGAAAATGCTCATGTTTTCTTTGTTCCTTGAAACTCAGCAGGTGCAGACCAGCCCACTCAGCACACACTCTCAGCTCAGCCATCTGTGCGGCCGGTCAGTATTTGCTCTTTAGGCCTTTCGGGCATGTCCAGTGCCTGTCTCCTGACAACTTGAGGACGCTCTGGGGATACACATTCAGCTCTCTGGATTGTCCCATGGATGCTGCTTTCGAGGCTTGAAATGAGGGGCAAGCTACTCACACCTAATCCCTGGGGGTGGGGTATGTAGAACTCCTAGCCCATCAAAAGCTTTCTCCTAAAATTCCTTTCTAGTTTATTTTCATCATGACTCTTTTGGTTGGGAGTTGTAAAACCAGTTTTTGGAACCTTTTGCAAGTCCTGTGTGCTACTTTTGCACCTCACTTTGAAATAAGGACGTAGTTGGCTCTGTTGTCTTGGGGGACGGAGCCAAAACTGAGTCTGAAATAGTTCCATTTTAACATCCTGTTATGTGTGGGTATAAAAAAGTCAGCCCCTTTCTTAATCTTTAAATAAAAATTAAATCTAGACCAGAGGTCAATGCCAAAGCAGACTTTTGGGAAATTGAAAATGATCCTAAGTGTGCAAACAAAGTACCCTATCCTGTACCTTAGGTCTGTTTCTGCCTTTTTTATTTTTCTCTAGAAACAAGAGTTGAAACAAGCTGACTCGAATTCTTAAAAATATCTATTTTAATGGTTATTTAGTGTTCCATATTCCTTCAAGTTTGTTAAAAATAGAAGCTGTTTCAAGAGTTGGATGGCTTCATGGTTGGAGAAGGGAAATTCTGTGACTGGAATAGACAGTTTTATAATTCACATGGCTCCAATTTGTACTCTGGTCAGCATATTCCTAGGAGGGTTATAAAAATAGTGTTTTCTCTCTTTCTCCCTTTATTTAATTGATTTCTATACATACACTCTCACAATTAACCATTGACTTAGGTGATAAAGAAATCACAGAGAGTACTGAGAAAACCTCCTGGTTCTTCTTTTCCATTTCTGCTTTAGAAGTATAGAAAATCGAATTGAAACAAACATACATCTACTACAAATACAAAGTGAAAAAGGTGGTGAAGAGCAGGTTTTTTTGAGGAAGTGCTTTCCTCATGAAACGGTAACCATATTGGGGAAAGAAGAACTCAGGAAACTTGATGAGTTACGTAGTTTTTTTCCTGGAAAGGTGTTTGCTTGGAAGATACGCTAAGTATTTACGCCTTCAGGTCACCCTTTTTCTCCAATTGCTGGCAGAGTGAATGAGCACAATCTCTATTTGATGAGCTAAAATAAACAAAAACTTACTTTGAAGCAGATTGTTTCTTTGAAACTGAAGGAAAATTGTTCGGTAAGTGAAACTTGTACTTCCTATAAAAGGCCTCAGGTTGATTTTGCTTCATGTTTTTAGTTAAGTTAGTCAAATTTAATTTAGTTCATCTATAATTAGCATAGAGCAATTTGTTTTTTATACTGGGATTAGCAAACTGGAGACTATAAGCCAAATCCAGCCCAACACCCCTTTTTGAGTAGTTGCAACAGGGACCATATGGCTAATGTAGGTATTTCTGATTGGTCTGATAATCAAATCAACATGAGACAGATTCACAACAGAAAATAACTAGATTTAATTACATGTTTATGGGAACACCACATACATGCGGAGTCAAAGACAAAATTAAAATGACGTGTCTATGTTATTATGAGCTAAGGGTGAGGTAAGTTACCTCAGGGCTTTAGAGGTTCATTGCAGGACAATACGAAGAGCAAATGTACAGTATTTAGTAGTTGTCTGGCCCTATAGATAGGTCATACAAAGTTATTTCTTGTAATAACTCTTATGGGCAAGGCCCCAAGTTTAAATTCTTTAAGGGAGAGGTAAGAATTTCTTGTGAGCCTGCAGGGTTTTCATTGTCTTCAGGTCCAAATAATTTACATGCCATAGTGGCACATCTTGGGGAGGACTGTTCTGAACCCCTTCACTTGCAAAGCCTAAAATATTTATTGTCTGGCCTTTTATAGAAAAGATTGCAGATCCCTATTCTAGACTCTAGACTCATGAAAGTGCTCTGTGTTTTTGTGCTATATGTGGCATAAATTGCTGCTAATTCTCAGAGTTATTATTAATTTTAAATATTCCAATATCTTCTACCATTCTTAAAGATATATTTTGTAAAAATATTTTATAAAAATAACTACTCATTGTGAAAATTGTTATGGCCTGTTTGCCTAATGGACAATATGTTGAAAATTACAAAATCCATTTTTGCTTTTCAAATCCTTTGCACAGTAAAATAATTTATATCCTGAATTGCATTTCACCACTTATAAAGAAATACCCTGGGAAAACCTTGTCTGGTACAAAGCACTCTGTCAGCACTCAGTTACAAAATGATTTTTTGATTAATTGGAAGAATTTAAAATGACAGTGAAAAGAACCACATTCCTTTTGGTTTTTCTTCAGTTTTCCATGATGCCTGGCTTCTTCCACTTGATGACATTCATATTACTCTCAAACACAGGCAGAGAGTTAAGGTTATTCTGTGGGTCATTTGACAGATGATTGTGCCTGTTCAGAGTATCTGATCCTGCTCATGGGAAGGTTAATTTAATTTTTTTGCAGGAGATACTGTGTTATAACTGAGGCTAATCTGATGAACCCTGTAAGAACCAGCCTGGGGACAGGAATCAACTTGTTCATTCATTTATACCTACATTCATTTAACACACATTGAAGGCATGCTGAATTATTAATAGGTGCTGTGCCTTTAGTAGTTTCATATTCTGTTACAGGGGATAGACACAAAGCAGATAATTATATCATGTTAAGTAAAATGATAATATACACAGGATATTATGGGGAAAAGGGGTATCTAACAAAACAGGGAGAGGCAGCCAAAAAAGGGTGCCGGGGAGGCTAATCAAGATAAAAAAGTCCAGAATGTTCTATAGGACATTCAGGCAGAGATATCTAGAAGGTGGATTTGAGTATGGTTTAGAGATAACTATTTAGGAGATTTTAGTATAGAGATGGCAGTTAAAACCATAAGAGTTGATGAATTCAGTAAGGGTCTGGAGCATGGAAAGAATATTGGGCTTAGGATAGGAAGGGCCAACATTTTAAGATCAGAGAGAGGACCATTAAGGAATCAAGAAAGAAATCAGAAAGACACTTAAGGAGGACCAAGAAGACAGAAGACTTGAAAATATTTTTTAGACTGAATAAAGAGGAAAGATGGTAACAGAAAAGATAGAAAATTCAGGAGTTATCAGGGATAATTGATAATGTAGGAGGCAGGGTGAGAGAATTCATTTCAAATACAATCTAATGTAACTACTTATATGTTGAACAAATAATTGCCTAAAACTTGGTTTCAGGACTGTTTAAAGTAGGCCCAAATACCTCTGGGACAACATCAGACATACCAACATTCACGTCACAGGGATACCAGAAGGGTAAGAGAGAGAACAAGGAATAAAAAAAACCTGTTTGAAGAAATAATGACAGAAATCTTCCCTAACCTGGTGAAGGAAATAGACATACAAGCCCAGGAAGCACAGAGAATCCCAAACAAGATGAACCCAAAGAGGCCTACACCAAAAGACATCATAATTAAAATGCCAAAGATGAGATTTTAAAAATATAATAATAACGTAAGTATTTTGTTTTTCATTAAGCTTCTCAGTTTCTTAGCATTGCAATAGAATAATGAGAAAATAAGAACAATAACAACAACAGAAAAACTCCCCATGAGTCTGCAGATCTCTAACACAGAGTAGAAAGACTTTAAGGCATTTGGGGGTGGGTGGGGGTGGGAGGGGAGGCTTGACAGAAGTGGCAAAATCATTCCAACGTCATTTTTCCAAAGAGAGAGAAAAACTGAATTTCCTACAGGGGAACTTACATAAGACTGTCAGCTGATTTCTCAACAGAAATGTTGCAGGCCAGAAGGGATTGGTGTGAAATATTCAAAGTAATGAAAAGGCCCTACAATCAAGATTATTCTACCCAGCAGAGCTATCACTTAGAATTGAAGGATGGATAAAGAGCTTTCCAGACAAGAAAAAGCTAAAGGAGTTCATCACCACCAAACCAGTATTACAAGAAATGTGAAAGGGACTTCTTTAAGAAGAAAAAAGATAAATATGTGAATAATGAAATAGCAATAACTACGTATCTATCAACAATTACTTTATACATTAATGGAATAAATGTTCCGCTCAAAAGACATAGGGTGGCTGAATGAATAAGTAAACACGACGCTTACATATGCTGCCTACAAGAGCCTCACTTAAGACTGAAAGACACACACAGGCTGAAAGTAAGGGATGGAAAAAGATATTTCATAAACTGGAAAAAAAAAAGCTGGGGTAGCATTACTTATACCAGACAAAATAAATTTAAAACAAAGACTATAACAAAAGACAAGGACCCAGTAATTCCACTACTGGGTATTTCTTCAAAGCAAACCCAAAACACTGCTTCAAAGGGATGTGCCCATTCCTATGTTCATTGCAGCATTATTTACACTAGCCAAAATAATGGAGGCAGCCTGGATGTCTATCAATGGATGAATGCATAAAGGGGAGGATATATCTGTATCTATATATCTATATCTAGATATATGTAGATATAGCTATAATGGAAATATTACTTGGCTATAAAAAAAGAACAAAATCTTGTCATCTGCAACAACATGAACGTACCTAGATGTTCGTATGCTAAGTGAAATAAGTCAGACAGAGAAAGACAAGTACCATATGACCACACATACGGATCTAAAAAACAAAATGAACAAATACAATAGAAACAAATTCATAGATACAGAGAATAAATGGATGGTTCCCAGATTTGAGGGGGTTCGGGGGGAATGGGTGAAAAAGGTGAAGTAAGAATTGGCTGTTATAAAAATAGTCTTGGGGATGCCACATACAGCCTAAGAAATATAGTCAAGAATATTGTAATAACTATGTATGATGTCACATGGGTACTGGATTTATCAGGGTGATCACTTCATAAGTTATATAAGATACAAATCACAATTGTGGAGGTTCTTAAAGACTTTGATTAATACAATTTCTTTGGAATATCCTTTAAATGAAAACACTGATGCCAAGTTTTAGACAACTCTTTTGTTAGCATGTAAGTAGTTACATTTGTTTTATATTTTAAAATTAACTATATCCATTTTTTTTTAGGATTAAAAAAATAACTTGGTGTACAGTTGCCGAGGATAGTTTTTTTAAAAAGCTAATATTTTGTAGCTGCATCTTCTTTGATAAACTTAGGGAATCAGAATTAGAATACAGATTTTATTAGTGGAATTACTTAGCTATTTTGAAATGGTTCTATTTTATATATTACCTATGATTTAGAGTGGGCAGATAGAAATATAAGGAGTTAGGGAAAACAGATATAATAAGCCACATTTTTTTGGTTGATTTGGAAAATAATTAACAGTATCTTAAAATAGAATAGAATGTATTGATTTAAGGGTTAAACTAGAAAATAATTCTAGGAATTGGGAAGATAGAGTATGTTGGTCTATAATAATTTGTATCCTTTGTATTATTTATAAATATTTGAGTTACCTGTAACTTCATTTTCTTCATTTTCATCATGTTTTTTGATAGTGATCTTCAAAACAAATTTGAAGTCCTTTCCTGTTAGTTTGACATGTGTTATCTTTGCTTTATAAGTTCCTAAATTATTTGATTTATTCTAGTTCTCGTTTTACAAATGATGGAAGTCAGATGAAGCAATTTGTTTAAATGACCTACAGTGAATTATAGAATTAGTCATCTTTATGTTAGTGAACAAGAAAAACTCATGAAATCTCACAGACTTTATGTTGTAGATGACTAAAAATAAACTTCTGCAAATGAAAATATTTTGTTCATTAAATCATCACCAATGTAATTAAAAATTTTTTTTCTAAATTTTGTACCAAGCAAGCAAAGTAATTAAATAACTTTTTGAAGTAAGCAAGCAAAGTAATTAAATAACTTGTATGTTTTTTTGTCTTTTTTTTGTTCCTCCCAATAGGACCAGACATATCATCAATTATTTCAGGTTTCAGAATATGGTAAGAATTTTTCAGTTTATTTTTCAAGGAAACCGCATTTATTACTTTCCACAAAGATAAGACACAGTTTCAATTGTTGTGTTATTTAAAGTAAAAATCCCAGTGAGGGTAACTTCTCGATGTTTCTTAGAGGTCTAATCATTTTTCCTTTGTAGAAGCGAGTTATAAAAGGCCATCATAAAGAATAAAGGAGGAGAGAAGTCGCCTATAGCCCCATTATGCTACTCTTTCTTAGGCACAATTTTCAGTTTTTCTACGTCATTGTGATCATACCACTTAAATTTTGAGTGGTATTTTTGTTTTTAAACATAACATCAGTTATTCCCATAGTTTTCATTTGGTAGGCACTGGTAAAGACTATCTCACTTGGGTAGCCCCTCTTCTTACAGGTACCACATTTATAACCACAGAAATACATAGATAAAACCAGTGTGACTCAATTATGTTGTTGGTGGATGGAAAGGAAGGAAAGATGACAGTGAAAGCAAAGGATCTAGTATCAGTTATAATTTGAATAGCTATTTTGAGGTTATACACAAGCTTCTTCATATGATTTGTGTCACTTTTTGAGATTGTGTCTCATTCAGGCTTTGTAAATTCTGGAAAATAGTTTGCTTACATCTTTGTGGCTCACACTCCACGTATCTCCACATATTGCATTGTCACATCTAAGTCTCATGATGAACTAGAGCAGGTATCAACAAAATTTTCCCTATAAAGGGCCAGATAGGAATATTTTAGGCTCTGTGATCCATGTGCTGTCATAACTACTCAACTTTGCCATTGCAGCATAAAGCAGCTGTGGACACTTTGTAGGTGAATGTGGCTGTGATCTAATAACATTTTGTTTATGGACACGGAAATTTGAATTTTTTGCAGCGGGGGGAGTACCCTGGCTGGGAATTGAACCCAGGCCGTGGCATTGAGAGCGCTGAAGCTAGCCACTACACATCACCAGGGAAACCCTGAAAATTTGAATTTTAATGTTTACATGTCATGAAATATTCTTCCTTTGATTTTTTTACAACCAATTAAAAATGCAAAAACCACTCAATTCATGCTGATCATCGTTTACTGACCATTGATATAGAACTCTGTTGTCCATTTTGGGGGTCATTCACCATGTGTAGCTTTTGAGCACTTGATATGTGGCTAGTCCAAATGGAGATGTGCTCTAAGTATGTAAAATAGCAGATTTTGAAGACTTGGTACAAAATAAGGAAGATAAATGGCTCATTAATAGTAATTTTTTAATATTGCTTTCATGTTGCAGTGATAATATTTTTGATATGTGGGGTTAAATAAAATATACAAATTAATTTCACCTACTTCATTTTACTTTTTAAATGTGGCTACTAGAAATTTGAAGTTATACCAGGGACTCACATTTTATTTCTTTTGGACAGCCTTGATCTAGAAGAATACATCAGAAATGGCTAAGGTTTTTATAGGCTATTTTCATTTTGCTTGGAGATGGTGCTGGGTGGTAGTATGTTGTTGAATGAGCTATAGTGGCAGTGGGGAATTGCTTGCCAATCTATGATGTTTGAGGAGGGGACATTTGAATATTTTTTCCCTAAGGAAGTTCTGCTTCTGAGTGTCTCCTAACTTCTGTGTTGGTAGAAGGCCTTGGAGGAAAGTCACACACAGTTGACCCAGGAAGCTTTTTTGACTCTCCACTCTTAGACTGGTCTAGAGTCCAGGAGTGTCTTGGCACACCAGCTGTAGAGCTTAGCCTGGCTTGGAGCTGGGGGTATGCCCTATGTTGTTGACCCATTGACCTTGATATTTCTCTTGTGTTAATTGAATGGTGAGATGCTTTTTTATGAGACTGACCTGTGTCTTTGGTCAGTGATATTAGAGAAAAAAAATTTCTGTAGACTGAAAGGAAACAATTTTATACTCCGGGGCGGGGGCGGGGGGATGCTTTATATGAAATAGTATTAATACAAATAAATTTTATATCTTAATTATATAAAGCTGACCAATGTAGGGGTTTCTAATTTTGGAATTACCTGTCAGTACCTGATACACAAGAAAAACAAATAATTATTTTTTAGCCATATCTGAGTTATTAACTAGAAATCCTACTACACAACTTTCTCCTTATAGCAATCCATTACATTAGACTTTGTCCAGATTTATCTTTGATTATCTTAAAAGACAGAGATTCTCTATGATTGCATGCATGGCACCATGCAGAAGTAGGAGAGGCTTGGAGTCCCAGGGTGTACTTTTAGTTACCACACTGGAAAAAGATCCTAGTGAAGGGGCTACTCTAGAAGCAGCTGTTTACCAAGTGATGTGGAAGTATCTTACAAGTAGTAAGGCCACACTAATGGGTGACAACTGAAGAAAAGCCTTTGCACCTAGGGTTCTGAACACAATTTAACCACTATCAATGGGAAGTTTCCACTAACACAAGTGTCCAGAGTAACTGGCCCCCACTCTTACTGTCTAGTCACCAGCCTTGTAGAGGTATGTAATTTTGGGTCAAAAGAAGTGATTTTCTTCTCTGTGTTAATGTGTATTTGGACCATATTGAATCTAAGTTCAAATAGTACCAATTATCAGTTTCTTTAGAACAATTCGTTTTGTTATTTTGTTCAGCTGAAAATGATAGTAGAATAGATTCTTTAAAATATTTACCCTTGGTTTTGTTTTTCAGTATTACCAAAATTTGAAGTTGCGCTGCAGACACCATTATATTGTTCTTTAACTTCTAAGAGTTTAAATGGTACTGTCACAGCAAAGTAAGTATTGTTTTTTTAATGACTATAAACTTTTTATAAAACTGTATGACAGAGAGCTCATTATATACTCAGAATATGAGCACATTGTTCTGCTTATTAAAATACCCCAATGGGCAGGTCACAAATACCTATAATAAATAATTAAGCATGGAACACGTATGCCCAGATCTTTGTACCTATCTCTCTGCTTCCAAGCTGATCCAGTTCTAAAATACTGCCCACATATTAGTGTCTTTCTAGGACTAATAAAGGAATTTGCATTATAGTTTATGTCAGATTAAAATTTTTTTTGTATCTTTATTCTTCATTCAGCTGGTATGAATTGAGACAATTTATTTCTCCTTAAATTTTAATTTTTTTCTCTGTCAGTAATGAAGGTTGAATATTGGGAGAGGGAGTTGGTTGTCTTATTGCAGTTAGCAAATAAGTAAGTTATTCACCTTCATCCTCCATCCTCCATTTCAACATATGTACGCAGAGACTTCCAACCCACCCTGTGCAACAGATGGAGAGTGGCTCTTGTGATATTAAACCACTGGCTTTTCTGCACGAGGCTGGGTGATTCCTCTACTGGAGAGGCCCAGAGAGGGGGCCTCAATCAGTAGGTTCTTGGCAGTGCACAGGAAAGATTTCATGCAGGAGCGGAAATGAAAGTAAAGCAAGGATAAATTTTTTTAAGCAGAGGAGAGGCAAGAAGCAGACTACTCCATAGACACAGCAGCCCCACTCCTGCAGGGGAAATGAAAGGAAAGCAAGGATAAATTTATTCAAACAAAGGAAAACGAAGAAGCAGGCTACTCCATAGACAGAGTAGCAGCACTCCTGCTGGGGTTTAAGCCTATTATCAGTATCTGTTTAATTAGGGGGTGTACATTTAAATATGTATGTGGAATAGTAAGGAATTCTCTGGGAAAGGGCAGAGATTTCTCAGAAGGGCTCCATTGACCATTTTGTGCCTTTTTATGTCTTTCATGCCAATGATGGCATTGCAGGGTGTGTCTTTTAGCATGTTATATATTGTAATGAGTGTATAATGAATCTTAGAGTGTGTGCGAGGTGAAATCCGTTGCCATGTTGGTCTAGCTGGCGGTAGCCCGTCTTACTGGATCCCAGATTATTAACTGTCTATCTGCCTTGTGGTCTGGTGATAAGTTTCAAGGTCAAGCTTCAAAAAGGGCCAAAATTTCTTGTTCTGCAGCCAGCCCTGTCTTTGCAACCAGTCCTGCCTTTTATCTACCTCAGCTTGAACGGCATAGCACTTGGTTGTGCTGAGGCAAAAAAGCATGTGCAGAGTTCAAGATTCTCAAAAGTATAGGCTCCGATTAGTGGTTTTCAAAGTACAGGCTGGGGTTGCCCTCAAGTAATTCCAGCACTGATCTCTTGTAGCTTTTATTTTTGATGTGTCAATCAATATCTGTGCTTTGGTTTCTGAAGTTTATTTGTTTTTAGAATTTATTTGTAATTTCACTCCTGTCTCATCACCCTGTTCTTCTCCCTGGTGAGTGTTGGTGGCAGTGGTGAGCGATGGGCTGTGAGTCTCCTGGTAGAAGCAGTCCACAGGCCAAAATGTTCTGTGGACTCCTGCTTTCGATTCTTTCTGCCAAAACATCATGTGAAACCCATGGCACACAAAGGCAAAAATGTGTCTGTGATTTGTATTATCAAGTTTTCTTCCTATGTTCAACTAGGATATAGTTTCCAATGTGAAATTGGGTACTGTGGATGCACTGATGGTTTAGATAACACATAGATGCCTGTATTTTATGTAATGATTATTTTGCCCTTGAGCTTAGGTGAAGTTTAAGCATTCAATCTGGGTTTTATTTGAGTTCTTTGACTAATGCTTACAAAACTTAGTGAGTGAAAATCCACACAAACCATCAGTGTTTGCATGGATTAAGTTGAGTGTAGATATCTTCTTTGCTTGTTTTTAGTTTTCAGGACTGGGCCAGTCAGTTAAAACAGTGGTTCTTAAAGTCTGGTGACTCTTTAGAAAAATTTATATATAATTTTAGGGGTTTGTGGATTGATCCCCTGAAACCATGCCATTGATACCCTCCTCCCCTAGACCAATAAGAACCCTAATAGTTTCATCCGGATTCTTATTTGTTGAGCCACTTTGAAATACTAATGGCTGGGAGTAACTTGACAATCATCATGGCCCTCTGCTATTTTAGTGTTCACCACATTGTATTCTCATCATTTTCCTTAGTATGCATATCAGTCAAGGTTCCATCAGAGAAGTACAACTAGTAGGAGATATATAGTAAGAGTTTTGTTGTAAGTGTTTGGCTTACAAGGGTTGACTAGGCTTGTCCAAAGCCTGTAGAGCAGGCTCAGGAAGGGTGGGCTGGAACTCTCAAGCATAGGTTCAAGTGCTTGTCCACAGGCAGAATTTCTTTCTCTTTAGGAAAGTCTCAGCTTTGCTTTAAGGCCTGTCAACTGAGTGAATCAGGCCCACCCAGATTATCTAGGATCATCTCCTTTGCTTAAAGTCAGTTCGTTATAGGCTTCACTCACAACTGTAAAATACTTTCACTTTAACACCTAGATTAGTGTTTGAGTGACTGGGGACTTTAGACTAGAGACAAGGATGACACACAGAAAGACTATCGCAGTAGTTTGTTTTGTCTGTTGTGGATAGTGAACCACTGCCATGTCAGGTTCTCAGATCTGGCTCGTTTTGAGAAGAGTCCCCTTAATTTTTCCTTCTTTCGAGCTCCAGTTGCCCAGGCATGATATCTGTGGCTGTGGCAAAGCAAGGTAGGATCTTTTTTCAGTCTGTAAAAATTGGCACAGTTCTATTCTATAAATACTGTGTCCCCAGCAAGGTGGAAATGTTGCTGAGGATGCTGATCTGTGTCTGTCATTATGAAAGCAACCTCTCTTCTTCCTCCAGAGGCTAATCACTCCACTTGGACCTTAGATACTGCTTCCTGTCAGCAGGACCCCAGTTCCACATCTTCTCTCACTTGTGTCTTGATTTCTTGCATTTTGTTCTTCAGTGGCATCATCACTATGTGTGCAAACATTTCTGTCATTAAAAGAAACAAACCCTCTCTTGACCTCCATGTCTTCTTTCAGCCACAGCTCTCTCTCACCTCTTCATAGCCCAGTTAGAATTGCATTTTTCCACTCCATTCATTCTGCAGCCCTCAGCAATCTCCCTTTCACCCTCACCAGGCCATGGAAATTGTTTTCACCTTTTCTTTGTCCCCTTTGCAGCATTTGACATTGTTGTCTTCTATTTCCTTTTTTCTGTTTTTTTTTTTTCCTTTCCATTTGAGATTGTTAAAGGGAACTATCTTCTGCCCATCTTTTAGAAGTTCTTGTTCCTCAGAGGTCCATCTTTTGCTTTCTTCTTTCTTTACACATCTGAATTTCCTTCTCAATTGGCAGGGCTTCTGCTACTGTTTGTAAGTTGATGACACCTATATCCATACCTCTGGTCCATATTTCTATCTTGAGATTCAGGTCCTTGTGCATTGCTGCCCAATAGACATCTCCCACTGTATATCCTACAGATACTTTAAACTAAACATATCATCTTCCCCAAAACCTGATTCTTCTCTGTGTTCCTATCTTGGTGGCCTGAACCACCATCTACTTAGCTGTTCAAGTCAGCTGCACTCTTCCCACTCCCTCAATCTCCATATCCAATCAACATCCAATGGAATTGATTCTATCCCCTTAATATATCTCAAATTCATCTCCATTGCCACTTCCTTGATTTAGGCCAACATCATCTTTCTCTCCTCAAGTTACTGTTGTAGTTTCTGAAAAGTTTTTCTGACACCAGTTGTATCCTTTCCTTCTTTTCTTTTCTATCTTTCTTTTTCTCTCTTATTTTTGAGAGAGACAAATCAGTTTTATGACTCTTTTGCCTGGAAATTTTCAGATCATTGCCTTGAGGATGAAGTTCAATTTTTTAGTATGTCTTACAAAGTTCTTTTCTAGTTTCATGCATTTTGAAACATTCCACTCAGCTCCTTCTCTAACTTCCCAAATTTGATTCCCAAACTTTCAATATGCTTCCAAGAATGCAAAATGCTTTTTATTTTTTTTTAACCAATAGGCTTTTAGTAATGTCTAAGCTATTTTAAGGATTGTCTACATGCTCCTAATTCTCTATTCTTATACCTTTCATAGCCGAAGTCACACAGTGCTGCTGATTGCTTGTCTACCTCTTTGAGGGTGGGTCTCCTGATTACTGCTGCACCTTGGTTCCCAGTACAGTGCCAGCCATAGAGTAGGCATTGAATATTTATTGAGAGAAAAAATGGAGAAACAATGTGATCCCTAAGATTTTAGTTCCAAGGTGTATGTAGCTCAGCCAAAGGCCTTCATACCTAATCAAAAGCCTTCTACTTGGAATGAATCAAGTTGAGATGTATGGGTGATAGGTTTCGTTTTGTCACTGAATTAGGTGGTAGAGAGCAGGGCTTGAAATTCAGTTGTTCCTTGGATGTATTTTGAAAGATGAGTTCTCTTGTTTTACCACTTGGATGATTGTTATTAAGTTATAGAGATGATTTGAAAATATTTCATAATAGCTATTATGAAATATATCCAACTCTATGAGTGAATAATAAACAATTTAAGTCACTCTTTTGCTGGTAGCCATTTGTACCATCAAGGCATAGTTAGTGTGCACAGCATTATTGGAAATTACTCAAAAAAGGTGAAGAGTCTCTTTAATTTTGAAGTGTTTAACTGAGATGAATAAAAAGCTACCATTTGTATGTTAGCTTTGATGTGAACATCTGTTCATTATTCCCACCTTATTAAAATAAATAATAGATTCTTTTCCACTAACCAGAGGAGTTCTAGAGAATTATAAAGAAAATAACATAGCATACATATAATTACTTTCATAACTTCTGTGGACAGTACAAATTTAAAAATATTATTTAATCTAAGATTTATAATAAAATATATTTATTATTTGAAGAATTGAGACATTTATGGAAATGACATGGTGAAAAGAAGAAACATGAATTATTTTTTTAAGTATCATTTTATACATCTTTTGTGTTATGTCTGTCCAAAAAAAAGATCCTTATTTTGTTAATGATACTACCCTAGAATACCTTTCATTTGCATTTTTAAATGTTGTCAGAATACTATTTTCTGAAAAACTAGTTTATTTCAAGTAGTTCCAAATTCTATGTAGGACAATAACTGTTGGTATCCTTGTTTTACAATTATTATAATTAGTTTGGGGCATGGGAAGCTACATCTGCTTCACATTTAAATCAAAATAAAAAATATTTGTTCCTGAGAATACTTTAAATTATGTCTGGATTTTCAAGCTCCCTATATTGTCATGTGATACAACTCTTTTAAAATACAGTGTTCTAGTTATGCATTTATTTAAACTTGAACAAGATAGGTTTTGAGGACTTTCTTTTGAATGATGAATTTGATACTGAAGTTAGGGTCTCCACTAACTCTACTGTTTTGGAACGGTGATGTATTTGAAGATGAATTTGTTTTATTCTTAAATTGGAATATGCTATATTTTACCATTGACTTTTGAGTTGAGTTGATCTAGATGAGGGGCTGTTTCTGTGTTCAACTAATGAATTCAGAGAACAGAAGCTGCTGTTAGATTTATAGAATGCTAAGCAAAATCGACTTCCACGTTTGACTGAGCACATCACAATGGAGATGGAAGCAAATCAGGAAACACATTAAAAAAGGCTTTCTGGAAGTAAAATAGTTTACCAAAGATTGTCTCTCAGCTTAATATGAAGAGACTTTCTCATCGTGAGAGGGGATAAAATTAATAAATAGAATGCAAAACATTAGAGATGAGATTTCACTCAAGAAGATAATTTTGGTACCATGAATTAAAAAAAGTATTGTACTCTTACTTTGAAATTTTCTGCAAAAGAAAAATTTTGGAGAGTCACAAGTCCATTTGGTGCCCTAGCATGTTTGGTCTAATAAGCACCCTCTCACTCCCTGCCCGTCCCAGTTAATATTGAAACATGCAGCAGTGGGCCATGGTGATTGCAATTTCAACTAACATTTAAAAATGTTCAAAAGTTGTGAGTCTCCAGGGCATGCAGTTAATGGGCCAGTTTAGATTTCTGGAATAAAAGATTTTCCTAATCTTTTAAAAATCTTTGGATAGGAAACTGTCACTTCTACTTATTATCAGGTTTTCTCTGGGGTGTGTAAGATGATTATAGGCTGGGTAAAGTATGGATTAGAAATTGTTTTGAGTTATTATAGTTAAAAGTCTTTGCATTTTGGAGACATAATTTCAAGGATCTCCCTTTATTAAAGACATTCCTAGCTATGTTTAATTTTTAAAATTTGTAGTAAAAATATGTTTTTAATATAATACTTTTAAGTTGGATTGTTAGGGTATGCTATATTGAAAGTAATATTTTCATTGTGTTCATTTGATAATATCAAGTTGAAAATGTAAAAAAAAACCCACTTACTATTTTTCAGATATACATATGGGAAACCAGTGAAAGGAGATGTAACACTTACATTTTTACCTTTATCTTTTTGGGGTGTGAAGAAGAATATTACAAAAAAATTTAAGGTAACTTTTAGATGTCTTATAACTTGTAATGGGGAAAATCACAAGTGTCCTTTTTCTAACAATAAGATTTGTACTAAATTAATAAAAAATCGAGTGTAAGAAAGCCAAGAACTTTTTGGTATTGAACAAGTGAGAATTTAGCCGTTTATCATGATTAAAATAGAACCAGAGCCATTGTATTGTTTAATGTGACTTAGTTTGCATTTTATTTCTAAAATTTGAATTGCTGAAGTGAAGAATAAAATTGAAATTTTTTAACAAAACAGATAAATGGATCTGCAAACTTCACTTTTAATGATGAAGAGATGAAAAAGGTAATGGAGTTTTCAGATCGTCTTTCTGAACACATGTCTCTGTCTTCCCCTGGGCCGGTAGAAATTTTAGCCACAGTGACAGAATCACTTACAGGTTTGTAGACTTTGAAGTAAAGGTAAAGCTATTTATGTGGTGCTGCTCTATTGTCTTTTATTTTAACTGGCACGTTTATTTGGGAATGTCATTGCCTTTCTAAAGATGCTATTTAATGCTGAAATTGTCATGACTGTGAATTAGTCCAGCTTGAAAAACGTTGAAAAATGTTTTCATAATGAATGGAAAACTTATTTTCTATGCAAGTACTTCAACAACATGTGATAGATATTTGAAACATTTTTCATTTCTACCCTTTCTTTTCAGCCTGGAAACTACATGGAAAGATTTACCATTTCAGCTAACTATCTTCCTGCTTGCTTGTTTGTTTGTTTATTTTTTAGTCACTTAGCATCTTCTGAAGTCATACCTACGTCTGTACAGTTTTCTCTTTTAATAATAAACGTTAATTAGTTCGATCTTTCTGTTGCTATTTCAACAGCTTTCACCAGTCCCTGAAAGAACAAAAAACTGTTCTGTCGGTGGCATTAATCTGCTGGTGCATGTGTCATTGATGTCCCCATCAATGGCAGTAATGGTGCTTAGAGGGGACCCACAGAGGACTAACATTCACAGAAGCTGATACGGGAATGAGTCTTTTGTGCCCTGATATCTTATCCCCTTGGGGAATTAGCTCAGAGGGAGAAATTGGTGGATAGAAGCTGTTGGTGAAGTATAACTTTTGCTTTCTAAATGATGCAATTTCCAAAACAGGTATCTCAAGAAATGCAAGCTCCAATGTCTTTTTTAAGCAACATGATTACATCTTTGAATTTTTTGACCATGCTACTATCTTGAAACCATCTCTCAATTTCACAGCCACTGTAAGTTGACGTGTTTATTAATGATCTAGATGCATTAAGTTCAGTTTAATGGAACAGAATGGAAAATAATATTTTCAGTGCTTTACAAAAAATGTAAGCCAAAAGTAGTTAGATCACTCTTCCCATTTAGATGTATAAGGTATATAGAATTACTTCCAAATGAACTTTATCTGAATTTTTCTAAAAAAGTTGATTCCAACAAAAATATTTTCCTCATATTTATTTAATAAGCAATTTAAGTTAGATTTGGATTGCTACATTGAAATTTTTATAAAGTAATTGAAGGAGTTAGATGCTAGTAAAACTTTTCAATTTTTATTTGATTTTTATAATGACTAATTTTAGTTCTAGCAAAGATATAACATTAAAAATTATTAACAAGTCTACTCATTTTTTTTGAGAGAATATTGAACTATATTGAACTAATTGAGTGAATTTTGACAATGTGTGTGGCATGGTGATGGATTGGGCTTGAGAGCTGAGAAGGACGCAGTTCCTATCCAGAATTCACAGTATTTTTTGTGATGGTGACAAGAAAATATACACACAACTATAATTCAAGGCAAGATAAGTTAGATCAGTGTCATGAATAAATTTCTATAGGGATTTAAAGTAGAGGTTGGAAACCTTTTTCTGCAAAGGGCTGGATGTTAAATATTTTCAGTGTTGTGGACCATATGGTATCTGTCACAACTACTCTACTCTGCCATTGGAGCATGAAAGCAGCCACAGCCACTTTGTATCCAAGAGAGGGTGGCTATGTTCTAATAAAACTTTATTTGTAAAAAGACTGGATTTGGCCTTCCAGCCTACCGTAGTTTGTTGACCCCTGGTTTAAAGAAAGGAAACATCACTTCTTATTGAATGAATGAAGAGAGATGTTAGGTAGTTCCTGATTTTAATGATCTTACAATTTAGGTAGTGTGAAAAGGTAAGAAAATAAAACCCCAAACCAAAAACATGAGGTTGCAAATGGTAACTCCAAAAGAGTAGAGTGAAACAGGGAGCGTTCAGGAGGAAGAACTGGCTTTGGGACAAGGATGAGGGTTATTAAAGGGATGTTTTATGGAAGAAGAATATTTAATCTATTTGTTAAAAGATGGTAGGACTTTAACTGTTTGAGTGTGGCGTTGAGAGGTGGGAAGTGAGATGAGCTGAGACACAAGGTGAGAACACTGGTTGGCAAGTTCAGGGTGCATTCATGAGACAGTGACTTAACCAGAGCAATTGCAGCAGGGAGCTTATGTCCAAGGGTAGTCGGAGAGAAAAGAGGAGGTGAAGCTTGGGGCATTGTAGAGGATCCTATGTGGCTTATGTATGTTTTTGAACTTTATGATCCAGGCACTGAAGAGACTAGGAGCCTTGTGAACATGGGAAGGGTATGGCAAAAGCAGTATTCCAGGGAGACTGATTAGGGCTGTGTGCAACAAGTTGGCAGCAGTGTGGGTATGAGGCGACCAAGATCTTCGTGGTGGTGGATATGGGATGTATGAGACAAGGACAAGATTTGGTGGACATTGGATTTGAGAGGTGGGAAGAGGGAAGGAAAATTCAGAGATTTTAAGTTTGGCAGAATTGTGGTGTTAGCAAACTAGGAAAGGCGAGATGGTTGTTCGGTTTTAGATGTACCAAACTCTATGACAGGAATGTACAAGTACAGATTTCCTGCAGGGGACTGGAGGTGTGGAATATGAGCTCCAGAGGAAGATATGGGTGGCAGTAGGAGTGCTGAGACTTTAGAGGGAGACGGAGTAACAGATCACTGATAATTAGGCCTTGACAAATCCCCATTTCTAGGGAAAGGGAAAAGCAACCAAGAAAGACACTGAGATGATGCAAAAAGAGGGGTATAAACTAAAGGAGATTGTTGGGGAAGACGAGAAGCCAAAATGCCAAGAAGTGAGTGGTCACTGGTGTCGGATTGAGCCTCCGAGAGACACCACTAGATCTGGAAGTTATGGTGCTACTAATAATTTTTGAGAGTTCAGTTTCATGAGAATAACACAGATGGAAAATGGATTCAAGTGAACTTCACTTCTCTTGTTACCTGTTTTAAAAATGTTGTGTTTTAACAACTAGGTGAAAGTAGCCCGTTCTGATGGCAATCAACTGACTCTTGAAGAAAGAAGAAATAATGTAGCCATAACAGTGACACAGAGAACCTCTACTAAGTATGGGAGCAGATGGAACAGTGAAAATCAGGAAATGGAAGCTATCCAGATCATAAATTATACCATCCCAGAAAATGGGATCTTTAAGATTGAATTTCCAATCTTGGAAGATATCAGTATGCTACAATTAAAGGTATCATCTGTTTCCCAGCATAATGTTACTGCAACGACATCATTAAAATTGTAATCTTGTGTTAGGTACTCAACCTATGGGTAGGTCAAAGTGCGTGGGACGTGGACATGTGTTTCTATTTTAAAAAATGGGGAAAAGTGTTAAAAGTAATTTAATGACAGTGACTGAGGGTTAGACTGAATGCTTCCTTGTAAATTCAGTTTGAAGGGCAGAGTAAAAATATAGCAATCTGAAGATTTGCTGGAGAAGCTCCCCAAACTCCTAGTCTAGGTTGATTTTCATTCATTTGCAGTTGTGTTTGGCAGGAACTGAAATGAAAGAGGAATAAATTTTTTTATGCTTATACTCCTTTGCTGAGCTCTTTCTCAGAGTCGCTTATCTAAGACTCCCCAATCATTCCTGTTACCTTTCTTTGGTGACTTGGCCCTGCCACAGGTATGGCCTCTTTGAGTTTTACTCTGAATATTGGTGGATCAAGTGGGCTGATAAAGTTTCCTGATTGTAAACAAGCTCTGTGTTGTGGAGAGAAGGAGACGAATCTTTTTTTATTTCATTCTCTCTTCTCACAGTGTTTCCTGATAATACACCTTGTTTCTGAAGTATGTTAGAACTATGCTTTTTTCCCCTCTAACTCATAAAGATGAAGCCCCTCTTCTTTGTGTTAAAGCTATCACTTTCTTTATAGGATAAGCTGTAAAATGATGAAGACCAATGTCTAGGGAATGTATTTTTTTCCTGCTTGAAAAAACCTAAAAGTGCTTTTTGCTTTCAGTAATTGTTCAGCAGGTAGCATCTTTTCTCAGGGTGTTGCTAATGATGAAAGTTTATAGCTCCCTTTTCTTTTTTTGTAGGCTTCTTTTCGTAATAGTGTGAGTAGCATGGCAGTTCATGATATATTTAAGTCTCCTAGTAAAACCTACATCCAGCTAAAAACAAGAGATGGAAATATAAAGGTAATGCTTACTATCACTTGATAATTACAATTAAATTATACTTTTTTGTATCAATATGTGTATATTAATTAAGACTTTTTTCTAGGTGGGATCCCCTTTTGAGTTGGTGGTTAATGGCAACAAGCAATTGAAGGAGTTAAGCTACATGGTAATCTGTTATAGAATCTAAATTTATGATCTGTTATAGAATCACCTTAAATGGTGTCTACCTTATGTTTAGACTGAACTTACTAATTTTTAAAATTCAGCCTTATGTCTGTTTAACCTGTCTTTTTTATACTGCAATCAAAATATCTTTTCTTTCTTCGCCTGTATTTGCATTTCCAATTTAAGATGGATAATTAAGTCTTGCATTGTATTTAAAATTTAAATTTTAAAGCATAAATTCCTATTAGATAAGTCATATATCTTCATTGTAGAACATTATAACATATGAGAAAAACAAAAATAAAATAAAAATTGCTACTCACAGCCTCGTAATCTTATTAGTCCAACTCTTCCAACTCTACAGAGGTATTCCTTCCACTCAAAAATAGATTTTTTAATTTAAAAAATTTTATTTATTAAAAATTAAAAAAATTATACTTGACATACAATATTATATTAGTTTCAGGTATACAACATAGTGATTAGACATTTATAAACCTTATGAAGTGATCACCATGGTAGTAAGTCTAATATCTACCTGACAACATACAGAGTTATAAATATTACAATATTATTGACTATATTCCCTGTACTGTACTTTTGCAGCCCCATGACTAATTTTATAACTGGCAGTTTGTACTTCTTAATTCCTTCCACCTTTTTCACCCATTCTCCCAAACCCCCTCCCATCTGGCAGCCATCAGTTTGTTATTTGTATCTATGAGTTTGTTTCTGTTTTGGTTTGTTTGTTCATTTATTTTGTTTTTTAGATTCCACATACAAGTGAAATCATATGGTATTTGTCTTTGTCTGACTTGTTTCACTTAGCATGATATCCATTATGTTTGTCCATGTTGTCACTAATGGCAAAATTTCATTTTTTGTATGGCTGAGCAATATTCACTTGTATGTATGTACCACATCTTCTTTATCCATTTGTCTACAGACATGTAGATTATTTCTGTATCTTGGATATTGTAAATAATGCTGCAAAAAAATAGATTCTTGATTGTGAAACTACTGTTGCCTCAGTCAGTGTTGCTTTACTTTATCCTTTTCTGTTTCCCAACCTATACTCTCTGCGTTGGTCAGAGATGTTTTCTGGCATTCAAAAAGGCTTTGAAATTAAGTAAAACTTGTGTGTATCGTTAAACTTATGATAAATGTAGCTGCCGTTGAAATTCTCACTAGCTTTAGAATAAAATGAAACTGGTCTACTATTCTTTTCAGGTAGTATCCAGGGGACAGTTGGTGGCTGTAGGCAAGTCAAACTCAACCACCTTTTCTTTAACGCCAGAAAATTCTTGGGCTCCAAAAGCCTGTATAATTGTGTATTATATTGAAGATGATGGAGAAATTATAAATGATGTTCTAAAAATTCATGTTCAGCTTGTTTTTAAGAATAAGGTAAGATTATAATAATGATGTTTAAAAGAAAACTATGTTAGTGAAGTCTGAGAAATGTAATTTTTTCTTTAGAAAAGTACCATTAAATCATATTGTTTAGAAATTTTTTATTCATTTCTAGAACTATAGCTAAATCTCTTTATATTTAGTTACCATGTATGTATTTTTGAGTATGCTGTTATTGGGCTCTGGGGGGGGGTCATATTTGTAAGTTATAATTCTTGGCTTTAAGATTTTAACTCAAATTCATGAAGCTATTTTAGGATTTCTCAAATATTGGAGTCAGTATTACTCTGGCATGGAACTCTAGTGTCATTATAGAATTTGTGTGGTGTTGATATTGGTGTGAGAGTGAAATGAAGGGTGATGCAGAGCGTGAGGCCATCTGCAGTGATGTGCGGAGGTAGAACCGGGCTTTGATTTATTCATTTCCTCAACGTGGAACGTAACCCAGGGCATGTTTACAATAAACTTGACTATCTTGCCTGTGGAGATCTATGTGGAGTCTGGTCTCCAAACAAGCCAATGAATATACCTTATAGCCTAAGGGGTATAGGGTGCCTAGGACCTCCTCTCAGACCCCTTAGTGATAAATAATCTTATTGCAAGAGTGCCCAGTGGAATTGAAACATCTCATGCTATTGTTCTCACTAAAACCTGCTGCCTTCCTCAGATATGCCAGATCCTGCTGTTTTCTCTTCAGCACTGGCTGGGATGGAGAAAGGGAAGAGAAAAGGTAGAGAAGTGAAGGATAATTTTGATTTATGTCATTGTGAGAAGTTCCATCACTTGCAAATACTGCGGGAGTAAAAATTTTATTTTAAAAATCTCTTTATCATGTATGGTTTTAGAATGATTCCTGAACAAAGACAAATGTAAATGTTTTGCTAGATTTTGAGTCATTGATGTGTTATTGGTTAAGACATGTAAATAATGCTTTAACAAGTGAAATAAATCAGTCCTGCTTTCTCCTTTTCTTAGATAAGCCTATTTTGGAGTAAAGCTAATGCTGAACCATCTGAGAAAGTCTCTCTTAGGATTTCTGTGACACAGCCTGACTCCATAGTTGGGATTGTAGCTGTTGACAAAAGTGTGAATCTGATGAATGCTTCAAACGATATTACAATGGAAAATGTGAGTTTAGCTATTTTTTTCATTACAGAAATATGTGTTAAAAGGGGAAAAAGAAATATTGCATTACATCATGTAACTAAGGGAAATTGTATTAGTTCCTGTTAAGTATAAGTCAATAATCAGTAAAACTTCCAAATAAGAAAGGATCTGCATTCTAGTCATTATGTTGGAAAGAGCTTTATGTGGTCCTGTGTCTTTGCTGTCTTACATGAGAAATGCCACCTGGAGTTTTCCCTCATTTTCATACTATACTTTAATGTAAGACTCTTCAGGAAGTACTAGCAAATTGACTTGCCCAATTCTGGATGACATTGGTGAAGAGAGCGTTCGATAGTTTAGAAGTGCTTTCTGTTTTGGCTATTCACAGTGGTTACAAATAATTACAGTTCCTATTGAATTAGGAATTTCCCTATACTGAGGGAGTGACATCATGTTAATCTGCAGAAAATTTACAAACAAAGAAGTATATGAGCATCTAGTATTATATACATTTATCCCTTTTGGTCATTTCACTTTTATTTTATAATAAGTTCTTGATATATCCATAGTCAGTTGAAATCTAGATCGTATAACCTATGTCTATTAAGGAAGTGCAGTGATTAACAGGATGTCAGGAACTAAGGTATATGTTTAGGCTAATTTACAAGTATGGCAATTCTTGTTCTAATTAGGACTTATTTCTGCTTTTTTATTTTATATTTTTAAATTTAGACTACTCTTGCTTTATTTCTCTTTATTTTTTCAGTGGATTAGATCAAGTTTTGTTCTGCTGATTTTGGAAATTATACATTTATTTTTGTTCCTACGATAGAAGCTCTTAACTCATTAACTGTACTCCTATTTATTTATTTTTACTGATTTCTTAAGGTTATCAATATTTGTATCTTCATCTAACAAGACAAGCATTTTAGTGTGTCCTCATATTCTTGCTTGTCCTTTCTCTCTCTTCCCCTCTTCCCACCCCTTTTCCCAATCCTCGTCTGATTCTGTCGCTCTCATAGAGAATTTTAGTTCTGTGTTACAATCGACTGCCTTTTCAGTCTGGGCTTTCCTTCATTTTTTTAGTTCTGGAAATTCACATCCATTATTTCTTCATATATTTCCTCTTCTACATTTTAATTTTTCTCTTTTTCTGGGGCTCTTGGTGTTTAGAGATTGGCACGTCTACTTCCTTTCTCTGTATCTCTTAGCTTTTTGTATTATTATTATTATTTTTTTTATCTCTGTCTGTTCTGTATTTCTTTGGCAGAGTTACCCAATTCTTCTGCTCACTGATCATTTGTCAGCTGTATCTATTCTACTTTGATCTCTTATATTGGATTTTTAAATGTCGG
Source organism: Lyroderma lyra (assembly GCA_004026885.1). Taxonomy (NCBI): domain Eukaryota; kingdom Metazoa; phylum Chordata; class Mammalia; order Chiroptera; family Megadermatidae; genus Lyroderma; species Lyroderma lyra. Next base: position 129,505 of record PVJL010002308.1, read on the forward strand.
CTATTTTTAATATCTATTATTTTCCTTTGTTTTTGTTTTATATTGTTAATATTTTTCCATATCTATTTATGTATATTTACTGTGTTTATTTTAAATTCCTGAGCTGACTTACTCAATATTCTGCTTCACATGCTGTATGTCTAGTTGGATGTCTTTTATGAAAGTGACACAGTTGGATGTCTGGTTGATGTGCAGCTACTCTGATAATGTCTGTTGGGGAAGACTGAACACTGTTTTAAACTGTGTGAGTCACGTGAATTTAAAGTGAGGGGAGGAGTCAAGCTGCAGGGACTAGAGAACTGCTCTTGGTCCTCCCCTGTGTGCTGCCTGCTTTGGCTCAGGGTTTAAGCTCTTAGGGAGAAGCAGCACCAGGAAGAGGTAGTTTCTGGAGGTTTCGATCCACCACCCCTGAGGGTTTGGAGGAGAAGAGGAAGAAGACAGAATGCACAAGGGCCATGTGTCTTACACATGTTTTCATCATTTTCTCGCCCCAGAAGGGCAGAAGTGCTGACCTGGAATTGCCTTCCTGATACTTGTACTGGCAGTTTTGGCTGCTGCCACCACTGCTGATTTTGGGAATAGTGAAGGATATCTTGACTTGTGTTGGGAGGAAGTGAATGGTAGAAAGCTGCTACAGGGAGCAGTCAGATAACGTGAAAGAAGGGTGGATTTTCTGTCTGGATGACCTATCCATTGATGTTAATAAGGTGTTAAAGTCCCCTACTGTGACTGTATTAGTGTTGCTCTCTCCCTTTATGTCCATCAATATTTGCTTTATATATTTGGGTGCTCCTATCTTGGGTGTGTATAATAGGTATTTACGAGAGTTAAGTCCTCTTCTTGGATTGATCCCATTATCATTAGGAAATATCCTTTGTCTCGTGTCCCTTGTTTTAAAGTTTATTTTGTCTGATACAAGTATTGCTACCCCAGATTTTTTTTCTTTCATTGCTATTTGCATGAAATGTCTTTTTCCAATCCCTTTACTTGCAGTCTGTGTGTGTCTTTTGATCTGAAGTGGGTTTCTTATAGACAGTATATAGGTCTTATTTTTTAAATTCATTCAGCCACTCTCTGTCTTTTGATTGGAGCATTTACTCCACTTACATGTAAAGTAATTATTGATAGGTAAGTAGTTATTGCCATTTTAATAATTAATTTATGACTGTTTTTGTAGTTCTCTGTTCCATTCTTTTGCTTTCTTCTCTTTATATTGATGACTTTCTCTAGTGTTGTGTTGGATTTCATTCTCTTTATCTCTTGTAAATTTTTGAAAAGTACCATTTTATAATTAAATTGCATTAATTGCATTCATAATGTCATAAAATCACTACTATCTACTTCCAAAACCTTTTCATCACTCTAAACAGAGATCGTAACTACTAAGCAGTAACTCCCCATTTCTCCCTTCTTCCAGCCATTGATAACTTTTAATTACTTCTGCTTTTATGAATTTGCCTATTCTAGCTATTTCATATAAGTAGCATCATATAATATTGTCTTTTTGTGTCTGCCTTATTTCATTTAGCAGTGTTTTCAAGGTTCATATATATTGTAGGTTGTATTAGAACTTTATTTCCTTTTTTATCGCTGAATAATATTCCATTGTATGTATGTAGCACATTTTGTTTATCCATTTTTCTGTTGATGGACACTTAGGTAGCTTCTACCTTTTGTCTCTTGTGACTAATGCTGTAGTGAACATCTGTATAAGTACCTCTTTCAGTCCCTGTTGTCAGTTCTTTTGGGTAGATACATAAGAGTGAAATTACTGGGTCAAATTCTAATTCTGTGTTTAATTTTTTTAGGAAATGCCAATTTTACTCACTCTTGCTAGCAATGAGTACTACACTTAAAAAATAGCACTGCTGATGTGATACATGTAAATATCTCATTATTGAAAAGAACTATCTCATTGATGTAGTTTGCATTGCTTTATCAATGAGGTTGAATATTTTTTCTGCTTATTAATAATTTGCACTCCCTCTTTTGTTAATGATCTCATTGTGTTATTTACAAAATTTAGTTAACTGAAACTTTGCAGAACTTATTTTAATCATCAAATTTAGCCTGAGTACCTCTGCCGAAAGTATGGGTCATTTTAAATGTTGACCTCTATGAGTTGGTCTTGTCAACTAGTGACATTTAAGTTCCTCTTGGGCAAAACTCAAGCTCACACTTCTTAAGAACTCTGGATTGCAGAGTGAAAATAACATCAAATAAGAAATGTAATTTTGGCTGATTGAATCATGATCAAGGCATTCACCTATTCATTATTCCTCTATTTGTGTCATTTTCAAATTTGATAAGCATGTGGGATATGTCTTTATATAAGAAATGATGCAGAGGGCAGAACAGGATGATATGTGTCTATCTATTCCATATATTTTAGGTGGTCCACGAGTTGGAACTTTATAACACAGGATATTATTTAGGCATGTTCATGAATTCTTTTGCAGTCTTTCAGGTATGTTTACTTTGCTATATAATTTGAAAAGATATTAATATCTTTTACTATTGCAAACACTTAGAATTAATGATCTGAATTATAGAATGTTAACCTTTTATTAAATGTGTTGCTGAAGAACAGTGTGTTCTGAAGTAGAAAGATAATCATTCTTCTAGTTTTAAAAGCAAATGGAAAAATTTACTGTTGGAGAAATTAATGGAATTGTCATTCAACAAATAATTTCTTTCCTTTATATCCTTCCTGGACTTTGAAATGGCTGTTTATGCATGAGAGAGAGAGAGAGAGAGAGAGAGATTGAGAAAGAGGGAGAGGGAGAGGGAGATGAGATGGAGAGGGAGAGGGAGGAGGGAGGGAGGAGGAGGGAGAGGGAGAAGGAGGAGGGAGAGAGAGAGAAGGAGAGAGAGAAAGAATGTATGCTCATGTATGTACCTAAACTCATAAATGAGCAAGAGCAAAAAAGGAAAAGGAAACATAACATTCTGCATAAAAACAAATGAGTTAGGAGTATGGGAGGTTGCTCTGACGACTTAAGAGAATATTTAAACTTTTAAAAGAAAATTAAAATGATTCTTTCTAGGAATGTGGCCTCTGGGTATTGACGGATGCAAACCTTGTGAAAGATTACATTGATGGTGTTTGTAAGTAAAACCTGGCAATGTGCTTTTAAAGTATTGGACCTTCATCTCAGGTTTTTGAAATTACTTATATAGTGTGAATACTTTCTGGTTGAACATGGATTTGTGATTTTTTTTTTTGCTTTTTGATATGTGGGTAGCTCCCTGACTGGGAATCGAACCCAGGCCGCAGCACTGACAGCGCCAACGCCGAAGCCTGTGATTTTTTTATTTTCTGTTCTCTTATGCTAAAGTGTTTGGAGTTTAATGTACTTGGAAGTACATCTGGGACATAACACGGAATGTTCATCTGGGCTTCTGTGTGGTTATTTGAAATGAATGCTTTCCAGTCGCTCTCTGTTATTCTTTGAGGTGGTTAGATTTTTGGACATAATGGAAGATCCTGTGCTTCCAATTTATATTGCAAGCTACTGTTATTTTGGAATTAGATAAAAGGAGCAACATCTTTTTGAAACATTTTTGTTCTCTAGCTTTTTCGTGTTCACCCAGAAAATAGCTCAGGTGCCATAAAGTGTATTGGTGCACATGACACACACACACGCTTGTCTCATCAATCTGAGTTCTTTCTGGGCAGGGTCACATCTTTACATCTTAGGTCACTCAACTTATAATAAGAAGTATACTTTAGGAAGAAGTCATAAGATGTTTTGACTGAAGGAGGTATATAAATGAGAATAGGTAACTGTAAAAGTTGTTCTTTTCTTTTAGGTAAAATTTACGTAATTCATCTTGAAAAGCTCTAGAACTGTCATAGTTTCTATCCCTGAATTCCCTATTTCGGTCAAGTGTTCTCGGTTTTTCTCCACACTAAGCCCCAGGCTCTCCTGCATTGTGCTGGTTCTTGCCACCACCAGACACCTGAGCCTCTGTCCTGAAGCTAAAAAAATGATTTTATAGTCTGAAAGATTTTATGATATCATTATGATCTGTATGTATTAAAATCACGTGGTACATTTAGCTTTCTTCATGTGATCATCTGTCCTAGACAACCTTCTAAGCAATCTACTTCTTTTCATTCTCTCTTTGTCAATCTCAGCTTTTACTCATCTTTGTTCATCTTTACTTATCAACTTCTGATGGCCACTGTAATATTCATTTTATTATTAGTAATACTTATTGTACCCTTTATCTTTTCTGAGAAGCTTCTTTTTCCTTTTCCTTACAACAGAAGAAATCTGATACACTTACTAGTATGTTGTGTTTCCAGAAACTTTCTCAAGTGATCAACATTCATCTTTATGCCTCTCTTCTGGATCAGGATCAGTAGGTACACAGAATATTTTTTTGGCTCCTTTTTCTGGGGTGCTTCGAGACCATTGGTCAACAATCCTTAAGAGCCCCTTATCATTTGAAGCTCAAAATTTTCAATTATAGCTCCTTCCATCAACATTTAGGTTCTCTACTTTCCTTTTTCCTTTATATACATTGATGCTCTCACAAAGGATTCAAAGTCGTATTCTTGTTCTTGTCCTGGGGGATTTGAATGTCCATATAATTGATCTATCTGATGTGCACTGCCCTGTGATCACTGCTATGGCAACAATCGTGGCCCAAGGTCATATTATCACTGGCACTGCTGTATTCCTAACATTCAAATGCTTACCCTTTTACTTTATATATTCTCTTACTCCCCTAAATCTATTAAATGTCCTCTTTGGTCTTGGCTTGTGGTTATTCTGGGTTATTGGCTACTTCCACCTTTATTTCCCTCCAGTACCTCGACTGGACCACATGGTTAATCAGTTCGGTAGAATTTTCCTTAGTCCGTTGTCGATCCATATCACCTTCCCCGTTAAACTCATATGGAACAAATCGGTAGTTTATCTTACCCCTCTGTTTCTGCATCCCAGTGTCTCACAAATACCTTAGATTCAGTGTCACAAACCAAGTTTATGATCTTCTTTCAACTTATAACCCCACTCTTTCTTAATATGTTTTGATTGATATGATTTCTTGAATTGATATGATTTCATATCTCTGTTAATGAAATCATCATTTACCCAGATGTCCAAGTTGAAACTCAGAACTCATCCTTAATTCCTTCCTCTCTTTCTGTCAGATATGGAACAGCATGCTGGTTAAGAAAGGAACTTGCCATCAAATACATTGGTCTTTGAATTCTAGCTTTATGACCCTGAGAAAGTCAGTTAACCTGTATAAGCCTCACTTTCCTCCCTGGAGTATAAAACTGAAAACACTACTTATATTGCAGGATTGTTATGAGGTTAAATTCAAATGCATGTACAATGATTAGCAGGTGTTTGGCATTTGCAAGTCTGTAATTACCTATTACCTGATCCCTCAGATCTAGTTTGTCCATTCATGATTCAGTAAATAGTAATGGTATTAATTGCATGCCCAGCATGTGCAAGGCACTGGAGACCCCACGTTGGTTCCATGGGGTAAACCAACACGCAGTTAGAGCTGTGGTGGAGGAAACGCCCTGGACACACACAGTGTTCATCCAACCAAGAGCCAGAGCAGAATCCGCGCTCGAGACTATTCTTCCTCTCTTCCTGGTTTCAGGCCCTTACTAGTGTGTCCTTGACCACTGCTATAGCCTCCTCACTAACAGTTTTGCCTACCTCCCTTTCTCACCAGCTCTGAACCGTTGTTCACACTGAGGCTAGGGTTATCATGTCCAAACCATTTCACGTCCATACCTTTTCATATGGGATAGTTGATATTTTAAAATCTGGACCCAACCATTCTTTTTCTCCTTGTTGTATGCCACTTTTACCTAGTGCTATTGTCATATTCTGGACATGCCTTTTTACTTAGCTTACTTTTTTACCTCCTGTGTGTGTGTGATACTACTTAAGGAAAATGGAATTCAAAAAACAATGAAAAATGGATTCCCCTCCCCAGCCTTACTCTTAAAATCATTCAGATTCTGTGTAAAATCAACCATTCTCTGTATAATAGACATTTTACGTATGTCTATTATCACTCTTAACATGTTTGCTACAGTTTTCTATTTGTCTGCCTCCTCCATAGACTGTGAATGGAGTTCATTGCATTAATCTTTTATCCTTGGTACCTGCTAAAGTGTAATTTTTTACACTTTATTTTGAAATAATTTTAGTTATAGAAAAGTTGCAAAAATAGAGATAAGTGATCCACAGGCGGCATGGCCAGATGGCTTTTTTAATAAGAATAAGGTTATTGGATGATTGTAGTGCCTTATGGCTCTGTAGCCAATGGTAATCAGCATTACAGAGCTAAAAAGAGGAGAACAGCAAAATCGATTCCTCTCTAAAAATGTCATTTAACTGATTTTTCAGCAATTGTACTGTAAGTAGTTTTTCAGATACTGGCCATATCACCTGATGTCTCTGCGTCTCAGATTTCTCATCTGTAAAATGAGAGGACTGGACAAGATGAACTGAAAAGTCCCTTTCAGCTGAGTGTTACTGTGATTCTGTGGACTCATTTTATAATCATTCTTTGTAGTGAATTTTTCCTAACAGTTGTCAATGCTTATTTTTAGATGAAAGTGTAGCGCTTTATGACGACTTCTCGGAAGAAAATGAAGGATACTTGGTAGACGTTTATGACTTTTCGGGTAGCAATCCACGTGTCAGAAAATATTTTCCAGAGACTTGGATTTGGCTAGACAACAACATGGGGTAAAAATTTATAAAGTTCTTTGTTCATATATATTTTGTTTAGTATTAGTTTTAAATAAGTTTTGTACTCATTCTAGTTTAAGTACAAACATAGTGTGATTAAGAACTAAAAAACCCAAGAGTATTTTATTTTTAAAATATTTATCGTATCTAAATAAAGTATTTAGTAAAGCCACGTGCATATTGTGCATTAAGGGTTGCATTAAGGAGAAGATAGGACTTTTTCTAATAATGGGTAATTTTAACTTACTTGAAGTCTCTTGGTTCTCATTGGACAAAAGTTGCTGAGAGTACATTAGTTTCCTTGAAGTGGGACGGACTCGTGGTTGCTCCCTCTACCTTATGGTTCCTCGTAAAACGTCCTCCTGAGCCACAGGGAGAAGGCGTGGGGGTGGTGGAAGGAATTCAGCTCAGCTGACAAACCTTGTGCTATTTGGTCTGATGAGAGGCAGGTAAATCATGAAATCTACATACGTTATAGTCTGTCACTTACAGAAACTTGAAATAAGACACAAATCAAACCTAAAAAACAACAAATAATGGCATCGAGTGGATACATAGGGAAACTTTTATGCAAACTGAGAAATATAAATTGGAGTTATTTGAAAAAAATATATTTATTATCTATATAAAGTTTATGAAAATGATGTTCATCTTGAAAATACAAACATTGTAGAAAGCTTTTATTGGGATATGGATCAGTATGCAGCATTATGACCTTATTATGACATATTCTCTGAGAACGTAGGATCTACTATTTTATGCTGAAATCTTTAAAAAATATAGATATGTAAATTATTTCGAATGTTAATATTCTTCCAAAAAATGGTTTAGGTTTGAACCATTAGGTTTATTTTGAAATGTGCCAGTTCTTGGTTTTGTGATTTTTAAAAATCTTCTCTTTAGTTCCAGGATTTACCAAGATTTTGAAGTTACAGTACCTGATTCTATCACTTCTTGGATAGCGACTGCTTTTGTGATCTCTGAAGACTTGGGTTTTGGACTAACAACTACTCCAGTGGAGGTAGTATATTGCTGCTTATAAATGTCATAGTGCCATGAAGCAAAGAAAACGTCAACTCCTAAATGGATTTTTTAAAAAACGATCACTTAGGATGTTGATCACGGTTTAGAGATTACTTGGTTTTTTCTTTTTCTTTCTTTTTTTAAAAATCTGTTTTATATTTTAGAATGTGAGCTGCAGTAAGCGGCTAAATGTGCTAGGTCCATGGGAAGATTTGGATAGAAAGTTTATTATTGACCAAATCCAACTACTTCCAAAGTTCAGAAGAGAGAGAATATTTCTGTGTGTCCCTCTTTCAAGGACAAGCAGAACTTCTCAGGATGTCCCTTAGTAGACATTCCTTCATATCTCTTTGGTCTAATTGAATCACATGCCACTTCCTAAACTAGTCACTGGGAAGAGGAATATAATAACTACCATTGATTATAGACTAGTAGCTCTCACCTCTGTCATACCTGATGCCTCCTTTTATAACATATTTTGTTTTGTCCCTTTACCATCCAAAATGAAATTTATAGATTCTATACTGTACCTACACACTCAATTAAAACAGTCAGTATAATGCTCTAAGTAAAATATTAGGAGGAAATAAGAGGAAAGTAATGTATAATAAAATAATATATATTTCAGGATATACTAGCTGGTGTAGAAGGCATAGTCACATATTTAAATATTTACACCATGCATAGAATCACCCAATGTATAGCAGCTGTAAATGCAGCTGACACACATGTATTGTTTGAGCAACTCAAAAATCTTGAGTGGTCCTGCCCATGGTAATGCAAATTTCTGAAACCACAAACAACTTTCGGTAAAATTACAAATTAAAAAAAAGTGCAGTCTTCTTTTGATTTAATAAATAGTTGTATTCATGAAAAACTATGTGTATTAATAAATAGTTGTATTTATGAAAAACTCTGTGGTTTATATGTAAGTTGGAATTACACTGTCAGCTCAGGCCATTACAAACAGGTGCTTCATCTACATGAATACCTGCAGAGACATTCAAGAGTTCTGAAGGACATGGAACAATTCTTCATTGTCTGGGACTGTTCTGGGCATTGTACACCTTCACCCACTAAGTGCCCAGAGCACTGTTCAATCATTGTGACAATCATTTTGACATTTTCACAAATGTCCAAATAAACCTCTAGAGGGAATTACTGCCACCAGTGAGAACCGTTCGCCTAATCAAAGTTTGTCCTTAGAGGCGGGCGATGGGTTCTTCAGGACTTGGCCAACAGTGTCAGAGTTAAATCACCAACAAGGAAGAACACGTATATGCATGTATGAGAAAGTAGTAAGCAGAACAGCATTTACACTAAGTCTAAAACAGGGGCTGTTGGATTTGGCCAGCGGCTTTTAAAGCAGATTGGCGGAGTCAGTGTCACGTAGTAGAAGAGGAACTTGGCTTTGGCATCTGACACACTGAGATCCAGTTCTGGCTCTTTCACTTACTAGCATTGTGGTCTTATACTAGCTACCGAGGACTCTAAACTTCAGATTTCCTTTCTGTAAAATTTGAACGTAAGACTTGCCTCACAGGGCAGGGTAGTAATAATTAAATGAAATAATTTGTCTAAAGTACCTAGTTCCTAGTAGACACTTAATCAAATGTAGCGATTACTATGTTAACTAACATAAATCACATCAATTTACCATTATTCATTTAGGATAAGTTGATATTTTCCTTTTGTTGATATGAATGTGGCTATTTTTATGTGAAGTTAGAAGCTTCATAGGTTTTGTGATAATAGCTTTCAATTGCATAAGATGTGAAGCATTTTGACTTGAATAAAAAAATATCTTTTCCTTGTGTTCTTTCCAGCTACAAGCCTTCCAACCATTTTTCATTTTTTTGAATCTTCCTTACTCTGTCATTAGAGGTGAAGAATTTGCTTTGGAAGTAACCATATTCAATTATTTGAAAGATGCCACTGAGGTAACGTATTTTAGGTTTAGGCTCTGGGTATCTAAGCCTTTTATACGTTTCTGGAGGAATGAAAATAAGCATACTTTGTCAATGATTTCTTCTGCCTGTTAACGTCTAAGGGTGTTATTAGCATGTCTCAGCGTTCTCTCTTCTTGGTCCTTTCCAGCACGGTTCTCCACGTTAGCCGTGTAACTTCCATATTGTCTCTGAGGCAGGTCTTTCTCCTTCCTGCCTCCCTACAGTGTTTTCTGGGTTTTTTTTTTTTGCCCATATCTAGAGTGTTGCCACTTCTTACTGCCATTCTGTCTCCACTGCAGTTGGAAATACTCCATTCAAGACCTGGTTTGAAGCTAAACTGCTTTCCCTTACCCATTCTATTATGTTAGCTGTCCCCATGCTTATGTAGTGTATTCTGTTTTCAAGGCTTTGTTGTGTGAGTCATATGCCTTGTGTCTCCGTAGTCCGTTCCCTGGAAGTCAGGATCAGCCTTCCTGTTTGTGTTGTGTTCATAGTAGTGTTAATGAGATGATTGATCTCCACCCCCTCAGCCATAATCTCTTTAAGCACTGTGTCAATAGAGTAAATTGTTTCTGATTTAAAAATTTTACTTTTTAACCTAGGCAACATGGTACAGTGGAAAGAGCAAAAGTTCTGGAGTCAGAGGCCCGGCTTCAGTGTCCTGCTCTGCCACCCCCCACAGCAAACAACTTAATTGTAGTTTCCTCATCGGTAAAACAGGAATAATAATTACTATCTCTACAGAAAATATTTTGAGACACAGGTGAAAAAATAAACGGGAAAACAATTCACAAGATGAAAGGCCTAGGGAAAAGCTATTCTTGATGAGACTGACAGTTTTGACATACTTTACTAAAGTTTACAACCAGTGTGCACTTCAGGACTAACGTCTGAGTCACACTTGCCTTGGAACGATTTTAGCAGGGACTGTCTATGAATGCCATCACATTTGATCCTGTTTGCCTCAGGTTTTTCTAATGGTACCAGTGTTCCAGGATGACACAGATCAGGCTGGTGGCAATACCATGACATGAAATAACCTTTTTGGGCCCCCTCCTTGTCACTCAGAGTCTTCAGATAATGAGAGAATTAAATGTTAGTGGGACTTGAATGTTAGAAATGCCCTTTCCCCACAGTTCTCAAGGTAGATGGGGAAAGCATAGGAAAGAAATAAAGTTTTTCCTGATAACCTATCATTTTCTCCTTGGCTGAACCTTTGTCTCATCTTGTTCTAGCCTTGGACCCCACAGGTCAATAGCACTTAGAGTGGTGATAAAGGAATGCTTTACTAAGGAGCATTTATTACAAAACCTTTGAAAGTTTTTTTCTTTCAGGTTAGAGTAATCATTGAGAAAAGTGACCAATTTGAAATTCTAATGGCTTCGAATGAAGTAAATGTCACCAGATACCAGCAGACCATTCTGGTTCCCAGTGAGGATGGGGTGACTGCTCTCTTCTTAGTCAAACCAACACATCTGGGGGAAATTCCTATCACGGTCACAGCTATTTCACCTGCTGCTTCTGATGCTATCACCCAGAAGATTTTAGTAAAGGTAAATCCTCAAAGTCTCAGGTAACTGAGATGGAAATATGTAATTGCAAAGGAAACAGAAAATGGTTTCTCTTGGTTACGTTTGTTGGCAAGATCTAGTAGCTCATCTCTTGCACCCTCCTGTTAAATGCCTAAATGTTTTCTCATTTGTATGTAAAAATATATCACATTTTGGATGTAATTGCCAATTTCCTCTTTAAATTTATAGTATGACTATAAAGCAAGTCTGTTTTGCTGTCAGTTACATTCACAAATTGTGTTACATTGGGATCCTATTAAATTAATGTAGCTTTTGAAGTTTGGAATTCCTCATATAAGTAGGTACAAGAGGATTTTTTTAAAGAGACCTTATGCAAAAAAAGACAACTCAACCTAGTACATACACGCTTGTGTTCTGAGGTGAGGAATCCCAACTCTGTCAGGTGTGACTTTGGACAAAGTAATCTCTCTCTTAGACTATAATAGGGCCTACCTCAGAGTTTTTCTCATCATCGTTTCATTTTCTACTTTGTCATTTCCATTGCCATTCCGTGAAATGCTTTGTCTAATTTAACTAGAAAGTAAGCACTTATTAACAGATTTGAAGGAAGAATCAAGAAGTGGTAGGTACTTATCTAACTGTACACACACTGTAGACACAACAGGTCAGTGTTTGTCTTACTATCTGTATGCAATTCTCTGTAAACAGATGATTAGAGACCATGTTAATTGTGTTGATTTTATTTTAACAGGCTGAAGGAATAGAAAAATTATATTCACAATCAGTTTTATTGGACTTGACTGACAACAAACTACAAACTACCTTGAAAACTTTGAGTTTCTCCTTTCCTCCCAATACAGTGAGTGGTAGTGAAAGAGTTCAGATCACTGCAATTGGTAAGGATAGTGTATAGGATCATCAGACCTGGCTTGTTTGTATATAATATATATATTTTCATCTATATATGGATGTACCATATTTTCTTTCTTAGTTATAATGAAAAGAGATTGCAAAAGGTTTTTTAGTTGGTACCAATGGCTGATTACAGTAGAAAGGCTGGCAAGATATATATCTCTAGATCAGTTCTTCTCAGTGTTCAGTGTGCATATGAATCACCTGGGGATCTTGTTTAAAAGCAGATTCTGGTTTATTAGTTCTGGAATGGGGCCTGGGATTCTGCATTTTTGGCAGGCTCCCAGGTGACGCCGATGCCTCTGGTGTGCAAAGCACTCATTGAGTAGTAAGGCCCCAGTACAATGTGGCTGCCGGGGGAGGTTCTTTCTTTTTTAAAAGTTATTTTTTATTTTTCAATTATAGTTGACATTCAGTAGTATTTTATGGAAAGTTATGTCTAAGAGCAGAGCTTCCGGCTTCTATACCTCTGAAGTCCTGGTAAATACCAGAATCTTCTATGGCACTTTGTAAAAACACATGTATCTGGGCTCTACTCTTGCCTACTCAATCAGAATCTCTTGGGCTAAGGCTAGGGTGTGTATATTTTGCAAAGGTTCCACAAATGCTTCTGATAACCAAAGGTTGAGAACTACTGTCCAGAGCAGTTCTCTGTGCAGGACACAAGTCACCTTTACAGTTGGAAACTGCTCTTCTGGTACTCTAAAAGTACTTTTGAATCAACTGTTAAACAACTTTCACACAGTTTGTTTATGCAATCGCACTTTACAAAATATTAAAGGAAATGTTTAGATTAATGACGTCTAAATAGTTTGGTTTTAAATGTGTTAGAACCTAAGGCACTTTTTCAGAGGCTCTTTTAAATGTCATCTGCAGGTGTATTGCTTTTTATTATTACCCCAACCAACCAATTCCTCTATAGAGGACTTTCCTGGGGGCCTTAGATATAATTCTTAAACAGAATTAACTAAGTTCTCAACTAGGAGAGTAAATTCTGCCTAAGCATCTCCCACAGTGTTGGGATGCTGGGAGACACACACAGAAATGGATGCACATACATGCACACAGAGGGAAGGAACCTTGAGTTTTAAATGTATACCACAACTCCTTACATTGGAATGAGCATGTTTAGGGTCAGCAAAGCACTCTGAGGTTTACTTTTTAAGCCTGACATAAAGAATGATCTTTCAAGTTTTATTTTTATATGGCATTTATTTAGAAAAGACTATTTGGTAGCCCAGAATGTGTGAATATTAGCTAGCTTCCTTGAATTTTGAGAATCTTAAGTTTATGTTCACTCTGAATATTAAAAATATAACCTGCAGAGGTAATAATATAACCTTTATTTATTTTTTTGTGTTAACATCTCAAGTTTAAGATGTCATATGGTTGCATGACTGTGGCCTATTTATATGAAAGGTCTTTCCCTCTTTTTTGGATTCATTATTATTTTTTTTAAGGTTCAGATCTTCACTAGGTAATTGGCCTTGGAATGCTATGAGTTACTAAATTACACAGAATAATATTCTTGTCCACATTGCTCAACTACAGTGGGGTCAGAATAGAACTCAGCCTCTATATTTCTGAACTTTTATGTATTCTCTTGAGTCACGGTGTTAGAATGTGGATAGAGAAGTCTTTTAAGCAAGTACTTTCTTTAATTTTATATTGCTAACTTCGAAGAATATTCCTAATCCATTTTAAAAGTAATGGAAATATTTATATTTATTACAAGTTCTACTTTGTTGTTGCTAAATAAAGCACATTGAAGAATACCACAATTCCTGCCCCTTTAAAAAATTATTTCTGAAGTATTTGTAGTATATTAGTAAGAATTCAGAATAAAGTTCTGTTTATGTGAAGAATACTACTAATACAACGTTTCTTTCCCATATAAGAATGATGGTTTCCAAATAGTTAATTCCTGGCCTTTTTGTTCAAGAATTATTTTTTAAACTTATTTTTTGCCTAGTTTATATGCTTACATCTTTAGCTGAACTAAAAAGGTCCTAATTTGTCACATAACCTACAAGCTCCATATCACTGTATTACCAATTATTTGAGCAGTAGTCCTAAAAACTTGCTGTAAAGTTTCTACCCTGTTCTGAGCTATGGATGCCTCCTGCATACAGTGGTAGTTTCTGCCACCAGCAAATACAGGTATTGAGTATTTGCTGAATGTATTGAATATCTTATGCTTTCAGGAGATATTCTTGGTTCTTCCATCAGTGGCTTAGCCTCACTGATTCGGATGCCTTATGGCTGTGGTGAACAGAACATGATACATTTTGCTCCGAATATTTATGTTTTGGATTACCTGACTAAGAAGAAACAGCTGACAGAGAATTTAAGAGAAAAAGCTCTTTCATATATGAGACAAGGTAAGCATTTTAGAAACATACTTTTATTTGTAAATATATATATATATGTTTTTAGGCAGAGCTCACTCTAGACCATGTTTCAAAATAGACAGATTTTGTCTGTGCTACATGATTGTGGGACAGATGGTCTAGAGTGCTAAAAGTGTGAGCGTGGGGAGGCTATCACCATTTTTCCTTCAGCTAATGGTTTACTGATTGCTGCTTGTTTGTTTCTGGAGGGGCTTATATTTTAATAAGGAACCTGAAGTGTAAAGCTACCTAAAAATGTAAAGAATGAGTGTCATTTACTCATTACACACGTAGGGAGTCCCCCTCAGTGCTCGGGTCTGTTCTGGTGCTTGTTGCCTTAACAGCTGCGGAACGGTCTCTTCCCCCTGCGCCTTTCCCATGACATCACAAGGAAGTGTCTCAGGAAACTGAGACCCGATGGAATGATATCAGTAAAGTTTCCTTGAGGGGGTGTCTCGGAAAGCTGAGACCTGATGGAACGATATCGGTTATGCTCCCTTAATGATGACGTTGGTACGCTAATCCATTCCCTGGGGTGGTTTCGGTACACTGAATGCCTGGGGCTATGCGCTGGTGTGTGAGGCGTAGTATATGTTGGAACACAATGGGGATTTTCGGGAAAAGCAGTTGCTAGGCATGTAACTCAGAGACCATGGGGAAAACCAGGTTCACTTCTTGTAAGCCCACTAATAAAAGCTATGCTTTGGCCCGATTCTGGGCTCAGTCCTTGAGGCTTGAGTCCCTTGGTCCTGCTTGTAGTATATTCTTGGCTATTGTCTTTTTTCACTGTGCGTTGCCCTCCTCGTTTTCCCACAGCTTTTGTCGTGCTGGATACGACAGGTGCTGAGGAGAGAGAGGAAGTCAGGGCCTTTCCTCTCAAGGATTTCTCCGTTCAGTGGAGAAGACAGTCCTCTAAACACATGCAGTGTTGTGTAGTGGGGGTCTCTTCAGTGCATTTAAAATGTCAACCAGATGGTTAGGAGAGAGCTATTTGTATTGGGAGCCCTGCTCGACCCTCAGAAAATGCCACACAGTGATGATTCCATTTAGATTCCTTGAGAGACTGACACTGTTGGCAGACACTAGATGCTTTGTGTCTGCACAATCTGCACAAAGATACCAACAGTTCACATTAGTTGAATGCTTACTATATGGCAGGCAGTGCTTTATGCACTTTACCATCTCATGGAATGCTCACAATTAGTATTAGTATTCCTCCTGCTTTTTACAGGGGAGGAAACTGAGGCACAGAAAAGTTAACTAACTTGCCCAGGGTCATATAACAAATGAGTGGCAGAGCTGGGACTCCAAGTACTTTCTGTGGTAAAGTGTAGGCCACACTAAAAACAGATGACATCTTTGCACATTGCCGTAATCATTATATTTAAGGAAATGAGTAAAAAATATTTGAAATTGTCATGATTTAACTTTGCATCTGCTGTGGAGGCCACACTTGGGCTCTTAATCCTGCCTCTTTCTTTGGGCCAGTTTCCCAGAGCCTGCAGCCTCATTTTTTTTCTCTCCTGTAAGACAGGGATAGTAAAGAGTACCCCCATTTTGGAAATTAAATGAGGTAGTTTAGTACTTTAACACATAGTACATGCCCAGTAACTCTTAACTGTAGTGTAGTTAGTTGCATCTAACTAGGGAATTAGAATCTAAAGGCAGCAAGTGAATCCTGTCCATTGTACCCCTAGAAACAAATGTGACATTCTTCCACTCTCTCTATTCCACAGCTAATTGTTTCATTCATATGCCATCATTGCTCACCTGGGCTCCTCCAGTGGCTGCCTAAATAGACTCTCTGCTTCTTTGTTTACAGTCTCTACATAACATAAAAGGGATCTTTTGATCATATCAAAGTCATGTCACTTTCTTGCTTAAAATTCTCCTGTGGCTTCCTGGTCTCAGCGTACAAGGGCCTGTGTGGACTGGCCTGGCCTCTATCTTTCACCTCATCTGATGCTGCTTTCTCGGCTACATCTGGAGTACCCCCAGCTCCACGGAGCTTCAGGCCCTTTAAACTTGTTCTTCCTTCTCCTGAGAAGATCTTTTCATGGTTGCCTTCTTCTCATCATCCAGGCAGTGTTTTCCTTGGAGTGGCCTTCCTTTACCATTTAGTAATTCTCATTTATATTACTCCAAATTGTTTTGTTCACCACACTTAACATTATTAAAAATTATCTTGTTTTTCTATTATCTGACTTTCTCCTGTTTACAAGGTAAGTTCTCTGACAGTGGGGACCATGTTTAATCTCTTCTCCACTGTATCTGTATATAGGTATCTTGGTAAATACAGAATGGATGAATATATTATTACCTATATCAGCTTCTTTGGGCCTTAAGTTCATCATCCTAATATGGCGATTGGACCTAGAAGATCCCTCAAGTGCTTCCACAATGCAGTGATTATTTATAAACACTAAAGGCTCTACCTGGCCCTGGCAGGTTCTTATCAGCTAGGACATGTGACCAGTGGTTTCAGTATGCCACCTTTTGAACTGATGAAGTGGCTAGTGGAAGTCAGTACAATGGAGCTCCCCCAAATACATCATGTCACATGCTGAACTGAACTATATTTCAAAATAGTGGACAAAAACTTCTTGGTATAATGATTTTCATTATGAAATCAGTGTCTTATTTCAGAGACTCTGTTTTTTCTTTTGCCATCACATTTGCCAAAGTCCTTTAAATATACTGTAGTTGTTTTTATTTTTTAAGAAATTAAAGTGGCTTTGGCGAGAGTCATGATTATATTATTTAAATGTCATTTATGAACAGCGCATTGTTTTACTTAAATCATGCTTGGCCCAGAAGCCCTGTAACCTAATCCGTTGTTTTTTTGGTCAAAACAAGAGCTACATCATTGAATGAAATGTCTTTTGCTGTCAAGAGAAAAATAGAACCGTAAAACGAAAGCTGTTTTTGATAAGGACTGGAAATCCTGAATCTGTTAATTGGAGATTTAGAACACTTGTTTTCCTCAGATATTTAAACTCATAGTGCCTGAAGCTGAATTTCTCAAGTGAGACTCAGACCAGGCTTAGTTGAAAACATACTATATTTTCTTTATTGAAATTAAAATGGGAAAAAAGTAGGTTTCAGAATGTTGATGCTGCATTTGGTCATCATAAGAATGGCTGGAAACAATAGAAGATGCTACAAATATCCTGGTAAAGTTCTCACTTTCCATTTCATGTCATAGAGAGTGAGGCAGTTGCTAATTATTACTTATCTTTTAGTACAGAGAATATTTTAATCAGTTTTTGACTAAAGAAAGTGACTGATATCATCACAAGGAGCTGGTTTTACTTCTTTCGCATGCAGTTTTGACACTTGAGGTAAACCAAATCAAATGATGGTTAGAATGTTACTTTTCTATGTGTGTTTATGAATAGTACTTTCATCTTTGTGATAAATTGTAAATATTTTGCATTTCTGGCAAAATATTTTGCAAAGAAAAATTATGACCCAGTAAGTATGTATCTTTGCTGGCCCTTTATAAATGACAGTTCACGTGTATTATCCCAACTGGACTTCTGTATTTCAGAGTGTCTGTTAATTCAGATTATACGGTTACTTTTTAACTCAAGAGCTGTTCATAAAACTAAGAACGTAAAGGCAGTACTCTTATTTTCTCATATACTTTTGGAGAGTATCATGTTTTTGCCTTTCTCACCTGTTATGATGGAAGTCTCCAACTTATGTGTCTAGACCAGAACATACAGTTGTTGTATTAACAATAAACAGCTGCGTCAACAATGCTCTTTTCTGTTTATGGAACGGACAATTTTGAGGACAAGCAATGGAGGATTTTTTGTTTATTTGTTTGTTTGTTTGTTTTAAATGATACATAGTTGGTTTAAGACAAGGCAGGAAACTCCCTCCATGAGAGACATTTAAGTTCCCCTTTAAGTGCTTACTGTCCTTTGTTTTGCCACGGGAGCAGAGTTGGTAGTTTGGATTCGCAGTTTTATCTAAACCAGCTCAAGAAATGCACTCCCAACTGGAGATGGTCTGTTAGTCCTCCCCCTCCTCTGGGCTGGCTGCCCCTAGTGGAAGAATGGCACTAGTTGTTGATATTAATGGGGACTGCTGGAGGTCAGCCACCGGAGGGGTAATTTCCATAAGCACTGATCTCATCTCCATGAGCTCATCTCTCTGACTGGTTTTACAATAACTCATACTTGGAACTGCAGTTGTTGATGTATTTGGGGGCTTGGAGGCACATGGTCTTCTCCTTGACATTGGTCCTTCTTCCCACAGAAGCACCTCCTGCAGTGATGGAGGACCCCAAATCTTTTCCCTTCCCTTCCTTCTTTCCTTTCCTTTTCCTCTTCTTTCTCCTGTCTACTTCTCCTCTTCCCTACTCTCTCTCCTCCCTTCCCCTCTCCTCTTCTCTGTCAGATTGAGTTCACAGTTAAACTCTACTAACAGGTGGATTTAGTCCTGAATTGGGAATCAAGGAGAATGTCTTGGACTATTTAGCTAATTTTCTTTGTGAATATTAGAAAATTATTCTGCTTCTCTGTGATCCCTGACTGGCTCTGAAAAATGTTACATTGTTTTCAAGGTAAAATGAAAACTAAAATGGATGTTAAAGTGAACAAAGGTAGTGTGAATAATGCCTATCATAAATGTTTTTCCATTCTTATTTGATTTTTTGAATATGTAGAACATTAATATTCTTCCAAAAGTCAAACGTATTCTGAAAGGTATATGCAAAGTATGTCTGCCTCTTGTATCCCTTCTCCCTACCCCTCGTAGGTAACTTACTGCATTACTTTCTGGTTTTTCTCTCTCTCTCTGCAGAAATTAATATATACATATATTATTTTCTTACTTTTCTTTTTATAACACAAAATGTAATACACTATATATGCCATTTTAGACTTTGTCCTTTTCACTTAACAATGCATCTGCAAATGACTGCATCAGTTCAGGTAGCTAGTCTTGTTCTTTTTTCATAGCTGCATAGTACTGCATTGTGTGTATGTACTATAGTTTATTCAACCAATGTCCCATTTGGGGGCATTTTGGTAATTTACAGTATTTTTACAATTACAATTAATGCTGCAATGTATAATCTGCATGTGTGTTTTTGTATTGTTGGAGGTGTATCCTCAGGGTAGAGTCTTAGAAATGGGATTATTGGGTCAAAAGATAAAGACATTTTCCTACGTAGGACAAAAGATAAAGACATTTTCCTACGTAGGAGTTGTACCATTCTGCATTCCCTCCAGCAGTGAGTGAGCACTGGTCTCCGTGTAGTCTTGCAACAGAATGGTCAAGCTTTTGAATCTTTGCTTATGTGATGGGTGAGAAATAGTATCTCATTGTAATTTTAATTTACATTTTGCCCATATGAAAAACATTTTTTCATAAATTGAATTTTGTCTCCCTTTGTTTTTAATGAAATGTCTGTTTTTGTTTTCTATCCATTTTTTTCTGTAAGATTTTTAATTTTTTCCTCTAAATTCAAAAAAGTTCTTTACACATGTGTGTGTATAGATATGTTGTAATAATATGTAAACATATATATAACGTTTATGTATTAATATTAAGGGTATTAGCCATTTATCTCTCTTATATGTTGCAAGTATTTTCTTCTAATTCATTATGTCTTTTAACTATGCTAATAGTGTTTTGCCATGGAAAGTTTAAAACAGTTCTTTTTGTAGTCAAATTTATCAATTTCTTTTAAATTGGATGCTTGGAAAGCCTTTTCCCTATGCCCATGTTATGAAATGATAGCCGTTGCTTTGCTTATTGAGAGCTTGCCATGTAAAAGGTACTGTGCTAAGGACTTTTCATACATTAATCATTGAAAGAACTCTCTGAATTAATAGGAAACAGCAGTTTGGAGGCAAATAGACCTTGGCTAATGCCTAGTTTCAATACCAACCAGCTGTGTGACCTTACATTTGGTGTATTCTGAGTTCCAGTTTTGTCGTCTCTAAAAAGGGGGTACTAATGGCACCGACATCATAGGGTTGTTGTGAGAATTACCTGGGTTAGTACCTGAAAGGACTGTGAACAGTTTCTGACACATAATCAGTATTGGATAAAGATTGGCTGTTTTAATACTGTACCATAATATCTTAGTTTTAAATTAAGCAAAATTCTATCATCATTTAAATGTTGTTTGTATTTCTTTTACCGTAGATCTTAAAGATCACCTTGAAACACTGTCTTGATTTATATATATTTTGCCTTACTGTAGCATAAATCAGATACTCAGATACGGGTTTTCTTGTGGAAAGGCTCAAGAAGAAAAGTTTGAGACATGGCAAGAGCAGATTAACTAATTTAAAAATATGAATGCTCATGTTTTGTTTGTCAAATATGAATAATTGTATCTATTGATGCTTCTAAAATCTGGTATTCATAAAGTAAATATTTTTTATTACTAGAATTTACTAGGGATTGAATTTAGCATACTAGAAATGTTTATGGTTGCCAGGCTCTCTGTGGCTCTGCTGCAAGGCTCATAGTGTGGGCTGTCGCCTGCCTGTAGTGGAATCCTGTACTTTTCAGGAAGAATTCTTGGCCATCAAAGAATCATTGATAATGCCTGGAGTTGGAAATACTTTTGGCTTTTGATAATGCTTGATTTTTAATAATACATTATTGCTATTTTAATTTCATGTTTCGCAAGTTACTCTGTTGTGGGTCGTTTGGTGAATCTTTAGTATTTGGCCTCTGATTTTTCTGTCACTGGGCTTTGAGAGCTATATGCATGGCTTCGCAAATATGAAACATCTGCCTCTTATTTGCAACCATTTATTTAAATATGAAACATCTGCTTTTATTAAAGCAGACACATGAAACTTAAGCCCCTCCCCAATTTACTTCTATAGTGAGACTTCATTACCACCACCAAGTTCTTTTTTTTTTTTTTTTTTTTTGTAGTGAGAACTACAAAATTGATGTGGTGGGCCAAGTAGTTGGTCTTTTGGTTTACTTCAGTTGGCCATAACCAAAAATTTTAGAGCTATTGTCTTAGATTATTTAACAACCCTCCCCCCCCCCCGACCCCTTGCTGGCCTAAAAATGGAAAGCATTTTTACTTTCTGTTTTTAGTCTAAACTTTAATTTTGATACTGCAGAGAGGTTTTTTTTTTTTTTTTAAATGTAGCAAGCAATATCAGATGACTAAGTATTTAAATCATTGTAATGGAAGTTACAGAGCTGAGTAACTGCCATTAAATTGCTTGCTTTTGAATGACTAGAATTGTCTGTGTTATAGTATTCATTTAATTTAAGTTGGAGATCACAGCTTATTTTCTACATTCTCCTTGAAAAGTTCTGGAATATTACATTTCCCACAGAACTTAACACAGAAACTATTCAATATTAGTTGTTGATTTGATGTTTTCTTCTTTCCCATTCTCTGACCGTATTTCCTCAATAAGAAAGTTCCGCTCATCGCAAGTTGATTACATTGATGATGTGTTTTGGTGTCTTCAGGTTACCAAAGAGAACTTCTCTATCAGAGGAATGATGGCTCTTTCAGTGCTTTTGGGAATGATGACCCTTCTGGGAGCACATGGTAAGTATTTTTGCTAATGGAACCAATCCTTGTCGTGGAATGGGCCATGAAATTGTAGATGTGTTGTATATATAGACTCAGAGGCTGCTTTTTCCATAGCCTGGCTTTAAAAGACACTCTACTTTTTAAAGATGATTTTAAAACACTAACAAATCAAGTGTTTTTGTTTAGTAAACAGAGGTCATAAATCCTCTTTTTATTTTGTTTTTATTTTTATTTTTTTGTGGGGAAAGCATCAATAATAATACCTCATGATGCTTGGTGCAGCTGACAAGAAAGATCAGAAACACTGGGTGATTGTGACATAGTTCTTTCTTAAATCTGACATTAACAACATGAATTGTGTTAATGCAGTCAATGTACAATTGTTTCTTTAAGGTCATTTTTTTGTGAAAAATAGTGATGAAAAATATCCAGAGTTTCCTCCAGAATGGAATCACTGCATTTCTGATTTTGAATGATTATTCTTTCTCCTTGTAGTGCCTTCAATTCTATATGTCACTCAGAAAAAGATTGACAAACTGTATCAGTTGAGTTAGAAGAGGGGATGGTAACAAACACCCTCTAAAATCTCAGGAGCTTATTTACAACAAAGGTTTTTCTTATCCATGCTGCATTTCCATTACGGGACTCTGCAGACTTTGCTTCAGCTGCCATCATCTCACCTTCTCTCCAGGAGACTTCAGGGTTGCCACTGCCTGGGAGAAGGCTGGAGAATCCAGCACTGGCAACTGGATGCTTCATCCTGGGTGTAACATTTCTTTTCACTTTATCATTATCAGAGCTGGTCACATGGCCACGATGAACTTCAGCGGGGCAAGGAAGTGAATTCCTCTGCATACATAAAGTAAAAGAGAACTGGATATTATTGAATATGAGTAATGTTTACCACACTAAATCTTTTATAGGCTGAAACAGATCTGCTTCAAATTTTCTTTTGGCATGAGTCAGTATTTAGATCCATAAATAGAAATGTTTCAGTGTTCTATTGCTTGACATTCGTTTCACCTCAATATATAGTGTTCTGTAGCAGGGATCAGCAACCTTTTTCTGTAAAGGGTCAGACAGAAATATGTTAGGCATTGCAGGCCACATAGTGTCTCTATTGCATATTCTGCCCTCTCCTCTCACCCCTCTTTTTCTCTCTCCCATTAAAAACCATTCTTAGATGGAGGGTGGACCTGGTGGAGAGGTACTATAAAAGACCCTGTTCTGTATTTGGCCTAAGGGCCAGATCTGGTCCAACAGATTTGACTCACAAGTTGTAGTTTGCTGACTCCTGTCTGATAGGAGAGAAAATATTTATTCCCTCTACTTAAAAGTACAGCATAATTGTGAATTATGTATACTTCATCCACAACTTTAGGGCTGGGTGAAGCATGTATTGAGATCTTTCTTGGTAAATACCCAGAACAGTCCAACGATAAATCATCTTGAACAATTCATTTAACTTTTGGAGTGTCACATTCTCAATCTACGAAATAATGAGGCTGGATTAGATGATTTCTAAATTCCTTTCCAAATCTATTATTTTGTGAGTTGACCTGAAGTTTGTTGGGTACATTCAAGTGGACACGAGGTCTAACAGATAGGTGGAGTTGTTTGTCTCTGTGTTGTCTTTCTTCCCTTGGTTCTTCAGTGATATTTTTTCCCCTTTGGTGAATCTTCTGATGGGTAAAAACGTGTTGTTATTGTTTTTCTTGCTCAGCATTATTTGGGGGACTTTGTAAAATGTATTTAATGTAATTTTCCCTTCTTTTGCACACAGGTTGTCTGCTTTTGTTTTAAGATGTTTTCTTGAAGCTGATCCTTACATAGATATTGATCAGAATGTGTTACACAGAACATATACTTGGCTCAAAGGACATCAAAAATCCAATGGTGCATTTTGGGAACCAGGAAGAGTGATCCATAGTGAACTTCAAAGTGGCAATAAAAGTCCAATAACGCTTACAGCTTATATTGTGACTTCTCTTCTGAGATATAAAAAGTATCAGGTATATAATCTTTAACTCAATAGATGAGAGTGGGAGATTCCAAGAAAGGTAGGTCTTGATGGATCAAATATGTGTCTAGAAACTTAAAGAGTTTTGCAATTTTACGTCACATTCGAAGTCTGAATTTGGGCTCTTGTCTTGCATGTGTGGCCACATTCCAAAATCTGAGAATAAAAATATTGACCCATTCTTTTAGAATAATAAAGAGAATTCTAAAAGTGCTTTTTAATATAAATGATACAGTTCTTGCTGTTGGTCAGATACATATTTTATCATTGGAAAGGTTAACTTCTTAGAAGACAGAAAATTCTTCAAAATTTGGGAATGTATTCTAGCAAATTTAGATTTGTGAAGGATGAATTTTTTTTTATTTCTAAAATATCATGGAGACATAAAATTACAATGTCTGCTAATGTAGTGCAATGTATACCCACACTCTAAAAAGCATGTTAAATGGATGAGAATAAATGTGCATGGGAAGTTATGCTAATGAGCTTAATTTTGCTCTAGAGCTGTCTCAGTGACTGGTGATGCCTTTACTGCTTAATGCTGACTGCATTTCACATGATCAAAAACAGCCATTTTCTATATTTTCCAACCCCAATACTAGGCATGTAGAAGATAAACTTTCCCCTGAACTTACAGCTTCAACACCTGAGATCAAATATGAGAAGTATCTTTCTGAAACTATATTCTGTGCTCTCATCTGAGTTCGTGATATTCAATGCGAAAAACACTTCTTATTTCTTATTTCCCTTAAGGACTGGTGCTTATCTACTTATAAACACTGAAAAGCGGTGTTATTTTCTAAACACATGGCAAATTTATAAATGTCAGTAATCATCGTTAAGTCCCATTGCCTAGGACAGGAGGTTCAATCACTTGCTTTCCTTGGCCCACACTGGGAGAAGATGAATTGTCTTGGACCACACATAAAATACACTAACACTAACAATAGCTGAAGAACTAAAAAGATGGTTGCGAAAAAATCTCATAATGTTTTAAGAAAGTTTACAAATTTGTGTTAGGTCACATTCAGAGCCGTCCTGGGCTGCGGGTTGGATGAGCTTGGCCTAGGACAAAGTTAGGTGCTTCAGAGACACTTAATTATTTTTTGAATGAGTATTTGAGATCACTTTTTGGGCTATTTTGAATGGTAAAATATTTTTTTTCTTTCAAGCCTAATATTGATGTGCAAGCGTCTGTCAACTTTTTGGAGTCTGAATTCAATAGAGGAATTTCAGACAATTACACTCTGGCTCTTATAACTTATGCACTGTCATCTGTGGGGAGTCCTAAAGCTAAGGAAGCTTTGAATATGCTGACTTCGAGGGCAGAGCAAGAAGGTAACGTATGGGACCCCTCTGAGATTATTAAACTGTTAAGAATTATGAAATAGGTAAATTATGTGAGAAAATTTTTTAAAGCAGATAGAAGTTGATTTACACTTACATCTTCTGAGTGAGATGAAAAATGAAGTGCAGATGAGATCAATGGTTCTGACATGGCCATGCTGCTTTTACCCTCTCCAAGAGTTTTCTAGAGAATTTTAGGGCTTGGACGCTTCCTTATTTTAGGTATGTTTGGCCAGATGTCAGTTACCGTTTGAGTTCTTTGATACTGATTTTGGTTTGGTGGCCTTGAGTGGTCATTAAGACTTTGGGTTGTGAGAGACTTGAATTCAAATTCTGGTTCTGCTACTTCCCTGTATGTGTTCATTTCCTGAACTGTAAAATTGAAATAGTACCAATTTTAGGGTTGCTGTGAGGATTAAATGAGATAATGTACAGTGCTTGCTGCATGGCAAATGTTAAAAAATGGGAACTAAAATGCTGATTAATAGAAATACAAATGCCAAAAAAATGCTGTTAGTGAATTATATGTATAAGTTTTGTTTTGTTTTTTATTTTTTTGAATGGGGACTGCTTAGGGGCTACAGCAGGACAAAAAGTACAGGTGTTTTACTCCCCAAATGGACTCTATAGTCAGGTGTTCAGGTGTGTGTGTGTGTGTGTGTGTGTGTGTGTGTGTGTGTGGTGGTGGTGGTGGTGGTGGTGGTGGTGGTGCGTGGCCTAAATAATTTTAGATAATGTCCACTGATTCAAAGCTCTGTTAATTCAAGAAGGGATATATGTAGAAAGTGCTTAGAGACTTCTGAGATTATAAAACATATTGTATTATTATTAATAGTAATTTAGATTGAATCCTTGCTACCTACTGTAGTGCTGGGGACTAGGAGATTATGCTTAGAGGGAGGCTGAAGTCATCCTTGATATTTTCTTCTCTACTTGGCTAAATGGTAGTTATTTCACATTCCACCTGAGTATAATAACTGTCTAAATAGTAATGCTTGAGATGTGGGGAAGAGGCACCCAGTAGGATGTTCCTCTGGGGGCTAGAAGAAATATCTCTAGGAAGATTGTTGAGTTGGCCAGGCTCCCTCATTTTTTTCTTGGGGGCTTGGATTTTGAACTTATAACACCAACTTTCAGATAATGCAATGGGAGGTTTCCCAGAACTTTAGAGCTGGTTAATGGCAGATTCCCAGAACAAGGTTCTTTCTAGTGCATCCTAAAATTTTGGGGATGGCCTGGTCAGAAAAGTTATGTACATTATCTTCTGGAATATAGTATGTTTTTTCTTTTATAGCTATTTAGTCTTGAGCCAAGCATATGGAATTGCTCTTGGGAAAATATTTTCATCAAAACATCTTCAAATATAAACAATAGGGAAAGATTGAAAATTTATAAGTTTTATTAGCTTAGAAAGTGACAGAAGTACACGTGTGTGTGTGTAAGAATATTTAATGGAATAAAATACAATTTTTCCATAATTGGTCAGACTGTTACTACTTTTCTCTTAAAGGAGGCATGCAATTCTGGGTGTCGACAGTGTCCCAACTTTCTGAATCCTGGCAGCCAAGCTCCCTGGATATTGAAGTTGCAGGCTATGCGCTGCTCTCACACTTCCTGCAATATCAGGTTTCTGAAGGAATCCCAATTATGAGGTGGCTAAGCAGTCAGAGAAATAGCTTGGGAGGTTTTGCGTCTACCCAGGTGAGTGATAATAGTTTGTCTTTTGTCTGTCTGTCTGTCTCTCTGTCTGTCTATCTATCTATCTATCTATCTATCTATCTATATCTGTCTCCCTATCTTTTTAGGAAGTATGTGGTTGCTTGTTTTTTATGACTTCAGAAAATTACTTGGCAGTTTAAAACTTTAATAACTTAAATCAGATGTTTAAGTTACTAATTTTAATTATTTCTCATCATGGATATAAGTGTCATGTCTGATATTTATATGGAATAAATTAGTTCCCAGTCTACATTAGCCATTTTTCATCTGTGGTAACTGATGTAATAGATGCTCAGTTCCATCCAGCAGGTATTTGCTGAGCCTCTCCTATATTCTAGGTCAAGGAGATTCAAAGATGAATAAAGGATAGTTTTAGTCCTAAGGAAGGTGGATGAATGTATAGTGAGTGGGCTTCCTAAACATTACTGAATTTGCTCATTGGGGACCTTGATATATACTTATATACACAAATGTTTTTCTTTCCTCAACAGGACACCATTGTGGCCTTGAAGGCTCTCTCTGAATTTGCAGTCCTAATGAACACAGAAAGGACAAACATGCAAGTGACTGTGATGGGGCCCAGTGCACCGAGTCCTGTGAAGTTTCTGATTAACACACAGAACCGCTTTCTCTTCCAGACAGCAGAGGTGTGGAAAGGGGTGGTTATTTAAAATTCTGGGTAGATGAATCTTTATGCTGGAAGACTGATTTATTTGTTTTATTGACTTCAACAAAGACTTGCTCCCAGTGCCCGATAGAGAGACTGGGAGGAAGGCGTGCCTTCCTTTGGTTGAATTTGCTGAGCTGGAGAAGGGGGAGGTGATGGGGACTTGGGAAAAGGAGAAAACCTGGGCACTGTTATATTCGTCCTGGGAAAAGAATCAACACCTGTTGAGTTCCTATTCTTTGCAGGCACTGTGCCAGATTTCTTTACATGTCCTATTGTATTTACTTCTCTAACCAACACTAAGAAGTAAGGACTTTTACCCCTGTTGTACACACTAAAACTGAGGCTGAGAGAGGTTAAGTAACTTGCTTGAGACGATGTTATAATACTAGTAACAGTGGGTCTAGGACTTGAACCCATGATTTCAGAGACCATGGTCTTTTCAGTTGCACCACATGTCCTTAGAGGAGAATTGATAGAACCAGTAGTGGTATTCCTACTTTGAAATGGAATACAGGCCTCTGCTAGACCCTAACTTTATCACAATGACACAGATGGCTTGCACTCCTAATGAAGGGTAACACTGATCTCTTGTGCTACTTGGAAGGACCTACATTTGCAAAATTAGCCTTATTCACTTATTTCCACCTTTTACAGCTTGCCGTGGTGGAGCCAACTGAAGTTAATATTTCTGCAAGTGGTTTTGGATTTGCTATTTGTCAGGTATGTAATAATATTTAGTTTTGTTTAGTTAAATATGACTTGTTATAATAATTCTTTGGTTTGGTGTACTGCTAAACCTTCAACTTAGAGAATATATAAATTTCTTAATGATTTAGTTCTATGACTTAGGCAAGATAAATAACTTAAATAAAAAGTACTAGAGATATTATTAGCTAGTGAGTAGAGCAACTATAAGAGTTGATAATCTATTGGAAAAATATTTCTTGACTATTATATGCTTTCTAAAGTGAGGATTAAAATCCTCCAATATTATTCATGTGAATTGTTGGGAACTCCCACCTTGTTATATGAAAATACAGCTCAGAATTGTAATGCTATGACTTGATAAACAAATCTGCATTTTACTTACAACTTAATATTCACCTAACAATATAAAGTTCAACATGATAATACAAATAATTAACCTAAAGATGGGAAATGTGTCCCTTTAATGTAAAATCTTATATAATAGTAAGTTAAATAATTAGAGCATGATATGCTCAATGCTCCGGTACGGGAAGAAAATTCAGAGAAATCTACCTGTTAATGGCACCATAGGGGCTAGAATAAAACAGAAGTAAGTTGAAAATTACTGAATGAAATAATTATTACTAAATAATACATGAAAATCATAGGGCCTAAAAATCATCTAATTGACATCCAACATAATATGTAAGAGGACCAAAAATGATTTTGTGCTTCATTAGAAAAAGCAAACCAAACAAACCCTGAAAGATTTACTGAGAAAGTAGAAAGAATAAGTGGCTATTATAGAGAAAAGATACTTTTTCAAAATCCAGTACAGTTGTTCCAGTCAAGAGAAGAGGTACACTTGCTAAGTAGAGCAAAGAGTCAGATATAATTTGGAAACTTCTGAATAATTCTAAGATTATTTTATATGCTACTCAAAACACAGTAAATATTTTTAAAAAATCAAGAAAAAAAATAATCACAGTTAAAAGTTAAAAGGAAAGGTATTCAATGAAAAAATAAAGATTTATTTTCACCTTTACTAACAAAGATGATGCAGAAATTTTCATTCCTAAACTGTCTTTCAACATCAACAATAAATTCTAAAGTGAATACACAGGATATTTTAGATATGGTTGAAAAATACTATCAACTTATATCACCAAATCAGCTGGAAGTCTTTCTTGATAAACCAAAGGTAGATTAAGTTACTCAAGCCAAATGATTTTTACTTGAGGTTTGAAGGGTACAGTAGTAAATATGGTACTTACTGGTCAGAATGTTCAGTTCTCTGTCTGTATCAACATGCAGAAAAAAAAAGAGAGGGACCAATAGGCACTTCTTGTGATGAAGACAAACATTGCAAAAAAGATGACCACCTGAAAATAGGTACTTAGATTTCTTTTAGTTGATATTTTGTTAAGTGTTCTGGAAAAAGGAGAGCGAAGAAAACTCTCAGGTTTGCAGTAAATGTTAATTAACCTCTTCTGGGTAATAAGATGCTAAGCTGTTGGAAATAAACTGCAAGATCTCTTGAAATTTTCTGAATGAGCAGTTAAGCTTTACTGTGGGCCAAACCTAAACCCTAATCCTTAGTAATAGATGGGCATTATTTGTGGCCCAGAGGACAAATCTAGCAGTCCTGGCTTGTTTCCTGGTGACATTGGTTCTTAAAGAACAATTACACGCCATTGGAAAAGGGCTGATGAAAAATAGTAGAGGCCATTTCTCTAATTTTATGAAATCATTCTTCAAGTGCTCCAAGAATACTCTGTAATTTTAATTGTAGTTTAAGAAAGAGTTGGAGTGTGTCCAGAGGGAGATAACCAGAATGATCAAGGTGATGAAGGATTATATGAGTTAGGGGAGGCACATCAAAAAGTTAGAACTCTTAGGTTTGAAAGATGAAAGCTTGGAGAGCTAATTTTTTTTTTTAAGTATGTAAATCCACAGTGGGCACTAGAGGCTTAGTTCTCTCTCTCTCTGTGTGTGTGTGTGTGTGTGATTTAAGTATAAGAAAATTGCAACATTACATAGTAATAGTAAGGTTTATGAACTTGGACATAAAAAAAATGGAAGAGGTGAAAAATTTAGATTTCTGTTCAACTTGGCATGAAGCAGACCTAGATATTTTTGAGTACATTTGCAAGCTTCTGTTCTTAGGATCCTTTGAGAAAAACACAGGAACTCATACTCCACTGGTGTCACCATAGCACCTTTCACATTAGTGGTGGGCACAGAGTATGTATATACTGAAAAAGACCCAGTTGACTTGAAAACCATCATTTATTTTATCATCTTTGAAAAATACTATATAATAAAAAAAATAGTACTCAGCAATTGAACAGGTTTCTGTTCAACCAAGGCTCTTAGATGTTTTGGTTTTGATTTATCTTATAGTATCTAAGGTTCCAGTTTGTGAAAAATGACTTTATTTGGGCAGCAAAGTTTAGAAATTAGTGAATATGCTCAAGAAAGTTGGCAATAGTCTCACGTTTTCCCTATAGAGTATGTTTTATATTCTTTGAAAAAGACAATATCCGTGAATATCATCCGTGATAGTCTATGACAAATGTTTTGAAATGTTACTTAACAATTTTCTTGATAAACCAAAGGTAGATTAAAATCTTTGCTTATAAAATTTCATAACAAGTTTTGTTAATAATGATACTTGGTTAGTTAGTAAACTAATTTTTTTCTAGGTTGAATATTGTAAATCTACTTGGGTTTATCCCAAAAGGAATCATTACCTAACATTTAGAATACATAGTGATGTTAATTTATTGCTAATAATACATTGCTAATTTATTATTTATGTTAATTTGTTATTTATTACAGCTTAATGTTATTTATAATGTGAAAGATTCAGGGTCTTCTAGAAGACGAAAATCTATCCAAAATCAAGAAGCCTTTGACTTAGATGTTGTTGTGAAAGATAATAAAGATGACATCAACCACTTGAATTTGAATGTGTGTACAAGGTTGGTGTCTGTTTAAGTCCCTCTTTTTCCTCTTTCTCCTTAAAAAAAGAAGATTTGAAGATTTAATTTTATAAAGTTAATCTAACTATATCAATATATAAAGTTACATTTAACAAAGATATTAGTTATGCATTACATTTTAGATGACAAACTAGAAATACTGTTAAGCATTTTCCTGTGTATCCAGAATTATTTACAAATTTTCCTTTTATTTATAACAAATTTGAGTAGAAAAATTTAATAAAACAGATCTAATTGATGAAAACTTGAAATTTAATCAAGCATGTTTAATATTCTAAAATTGGCTATTTCTTGTTGTTAGTCATTTTTCTGTTAAAAAAGTATTCCAGGCTCCTATTTAGTGTTATACTTTTTAACTCAAAACTTTCTAAGAGCATGCAAGGTCAATGAAGAGAATAGACAATTTTCACACAGTGAAAATATTCCAGTTTAGAAGGTCCTCACCTTGGATAATTAGGCACTTCTAGCTTCTGGGAGTACTTAGGAAGGTGATTTGTAAATCTGGTTATGTCCAAAGCATCTGAGGATCTTGTTAAGGAAAAGGGGTTCCACCTCAAACCTACTGACTTCACAGATGCGGGGAAGCTGTCTTCCTCAGCTTTCATGGTCATTCTAGTGCGCACACAAATTTGAGAGCAACTCCTTTAGAAGCTCTTGAATCAAGAGACTATAATTGGGATTCCTGAGCCAGCTGCAGTCAGCAGTTGTACTGTATGGCTTTTCAGTCAGTCATGTTTGGCAGGCATCTACCACGCTGCTCTAACAAGCAAGATTTTCTACCAGCCCTGCTTGCATTTGCTATGTTAGAGGACAACAAGAACTAACTTACTGCTATGATCCTTTCACATTGGAGACAAACACCTTTCCATAACCACACTGGGCTCTTTCTGCTCCAAACAAAAAGCTCTTGCCAGCTATTCATTTTAGAAAAATGTTTATTTTAAAGGAGACAAAATGTTGTTGGTGCTCAGGTCCTTTGATGTTCACATTTTGTTCAACAGGGTGAGAGACTGATGCACTGTGATAAAACTCTCTGAGGCCTGTACTTCTCCCAGGGTAGCCAAAGAAAACACAAAATGAGCTCCAAGCATGTGGGGGACCAAAGGGAAGGACTCTCCCTATTGGTCCCCATTTTCTAAAACCAGATGAAGAAAAGGTTGCTAAAGACTTGGCCGCAGTCTCCTGCTAAGTGGTCAAATGATGCCTCTTTTCAGTTCCTGGCTTTCAGCTGGGAAGTTTAGTGCTGTCAGCTTTTGAGAAAATGAAAATTGCAATTCAGTTTGGAGTCACCACTAGAAAATAGAGTGACCTGCTGAAAGGGCAGCTGGTGCTACCTGTTAACAACCTACAGGCACGAGCCTGTTACGTGGCAGGCGTTTCATCCTGTTTGTCGAGGAACACATTGTTATATCAGTATTCCTTATCTGGCTGTAAGTTATAAGAATTTTACACCTAGAAGGAAAGAATTGCCTGTTTTAACAGTTTTCAGTAGTGATTTTTATTTCAACGAAATAGTAAATATTGGAAGTAACGTGGAGGCTTTAAATAGTTTGCCAGCAGCTGTAGGTTTTTCCTAAAGGGTTTTCTTGCATCCCTGCCTTCTTGATTTAGGTTTTTGGGCCTGGCTAGAAGTGGCATGGCCCTTATGGAAGTTAACCTCCTCAGTGGTTTTACTGTGCCCTCAGACGCGATTCCTCTGAGCGAGACAGTGAAGAAAGTGGAGCATGATCATGGAAAACTCAACCTGTACTTAGATTCTGTAAGTAGTAAAACCTAGGTTTCAAATAGGAAACCATTGACAGAGCTACCATTTATTGCTTTATGCAGGTTTTCTTTAAGTTATTTCAGCTTTTTGTGTCCCTAAATGACTTTCGCATGGCAACCAGTATTGGTTTCCATTAAAAAGACATCATTATAAAATTAGTTTAAGGAGAATTACTGTTAATGATGAACATATGAAAGTCTTGATAACAAAATTTTCATTTCATGCCAGATATAAAATATATAGAAACTGCCATATTATAATTTCAAAAATTCAGGCCGGATCTCAGTTTGAGAACCTCTCCACCTTAGGGAATTGCTAAACGTGTTTGCTGATGATGAAAGCTTGAACTGTTTTAAAATACTTTCATGAAGCTTTTAATAAATTTCAAAGGGATTAATATTCCTGCATTGAAATTAGGTGCTTATATCATAGAAGAATATTCTTGGAGGTTTGGTGTTTACACATAATTATTGTGTATACAAATTACTTCCTGTTGTATGCAAATTACTGATCTAAAAATAAGGTGCATTAAAATATGTGAGAATAATGGAAGTGAAGAATTCAAGACCCTACTTGTTATGTCTCAAAACTGCTGGTGTATAAGTGTATTCTTTTCCTCTAACACCTATCTGAAATTCATAGGTCGAATTGAAATTGAGTTCTAAGTGTTCTTAGGATTTCATGTTACATGGCGGGAAGAGTATGTATGAAGGCTGTCTGGAAAAAATTCAGCCATAAATGCCTCTGTTTTTCATATTCATGGCTGGATACTTTCCACACAGCCCTGGTATGTTTCTTATTCCCGTTTTGCCAAGTATGAATCAGAACTGTATCACTTTAGCAATTTATCTACTTTTAAAAATTAGTTCCTGAATGTTCTCATGGTTTTAAGACTTCAAAAACCATTCTGGTTATACACCTTTTAAAACTAATTCAGAGTCTCTAGGTTATTTTTGCTCTTCAGGAATTTTTCATGTATTAAATATTGCTTGAGAGCCATAGGCCTGACTTGGGACTTGAAAAATAAATTTAAGGTTTTTATTTAATAATGCGATTGGTTTTGGAGTTTGTCCTGTACCTGAGATGTTCTTGTTAGTGGTTATCTTAATTTGGGTGTCCATTACTCAAATGGACAGATTTATTTGATTTTTCACTTAGTGCTAATTGACTCTTAATGCAATGTTTGAGGGAATTTATCAATGTCAGATTCCTTAACTGGTACTGTTGGCCAAATTGGCATAAGCTGTCCCTCTTGGAAGCAAGGAGGCTATACCCCATATCAGTCAGTTATTGGTTGTGGAGTACACCCCCCCACCCTGGGGTTACCTCACTTACTGGGAGAAATGGTTCCTGTGAGTTGGGGGTAATTCTCTGGAGAAGGGGACTGCTGTGCGCCCTTAGCAGCGACTGGGGTGGCTGTACCTCCTGAGACGGATCTGGGTGAGGCACCGGGGCCCAGGAGCACGCGTCCTTGGGCTTGCTGCTTCCTTGATCACTAAGTATCTCTCCCTTTCAGTAAAATGGAAATGAGGACAATAGTTTTATGAATTAAATGCGATAATTTATATGAAGTGCTGACCACAGTACTGGGCACAGAAAGTGCTCTCTAAAGGTTAGTTTCTAATCTGTTCCCTAAAATGTAAAACAAAGAAATGTCTTCATCATGAACACAAACCTAGTCTGCCACTCCTTAAAAGTCTTTTGTATTTTCAAGGTAAATGAAACCCAATTTTGTGTTGATATTCCTGCTGTGAGAAACTTTAAAGTTTCGAATACTCAAGATGCTTCAGTGTCCATAGTGGATTACTATGAACCAAGTAAGTGTGCTCTGGAATTCCTGTTATTTTATGAGTTATGCCAGGCATTCATTCATTCACAGTGGCCTCCTACTGGATTGTTTTTGTGTTTGGGGGTGTTATTGGGGGAGCGTAGGAGATGGGGGAGTTTTCCATTTAAATGAAGACAATTGATAATTTGCAAAGGTCACATGATAGCATTTAGCGTATCATATTAAAAAGTGATGCTTTTGCTCATACTATTTTAGATTTTTAACTGACAATTACAAAATTTACAAAGAAAAAATTGATATAGAACATCCATTTTTGTTTAGTTTCCAAGGTTTTGCTTCAGGGGTTTGAACCCATTCCATCTGGTTCCTGTTTTAGAAGGGGAGTTCTGCAGGAGAGGACATGAACAGTATCCACAGTGGAAGAGTCTGTTTTGTTAAAATTTATACATTATAACAGATTTTATTTTTTAGTGTATCAGGAAAATTATAGTTTGTATTGAAAATAATTTGAACATTTTTTGATTTTTCTGGTGCTTCTTACATTATACAATGTGAGAAATTTAGTATGTAAATGTAGACATCTGGTTTGGAGATCACCCACGTTAATTAGGATGGATCTACATCCAGGCACAGAGCAACTTATTGTGGGTATGTGATCTCCAGGCTCATGCTTCGACTTATAATAAAGCTTATTGGGAATAAACACTCCTGGTGGCTCAGAATCATCAGAATGCATGAGGACCATGAACATTTTTATGTATTAAGTAGTTGTAGACAATTAGACTTTAAAATAAAATGAACTTGTTGACATTGTTAATAGTTTTTGATAAAGTATGTGTTTAAGACTAAGGTGTAGCACCAGTTCTTTTTCCTTTGCATCACAAGCCAGTTCCTCTCCTCTTTTGTCTCTTGTTGGAATTGAGGAAGAGCATCACCCAGGTTCTTGTGGGACATTTTGGGGAAACACTGATGTTTTACTTTTTTCTGGTGGGAGGAGAATATGCCATGGGGAGACTCAAGGACAGTACCTAGTTACCCAACTTTGTTCTTTAACCTCGGCGCAAAATTCTCCAATTGACATTTCTTAGGTGTATGGAGAACATCTTTAACATTTAAGAAACAAAAAAGATTTAGTCTATGTAACTTTTTGTGGAAAACAACTGATTTTTGAGGGGCTCATTTTAAAATGAACATTTGGGAAAGATTAGATTAATCAAAACCTACCAGCCCATTTTTAAAAACTCTAAAGTTAGAAAACATATTTATAATATTAAAAGTTGATGAAAAATAATTAAGAAATGTGAATATAGAATATTTTTCAAAATTGTAAAAATTAAAATCATTTTAGAGTCAATTTATTATAGTGTTACAAGCACTTTATATAGTTTTTTCATACCGGTGTCTACCAAAAAATTTACCAAAGTTGAATAGTTTTGAGAGTCTGTATGCTTAGTGTTTTAAAGCATTGAAACAAGGCATTGCATAGACAGTTTTCTTCGTATTTTTGTATTTTTAAATAAAGCCCATGATAAATATCGTTTTTATTTAAAATTAATTTATTTTTCAATGACAGTTGACATACAATGTAAATCTTTTTTCAGTACTTCTAATGATCAGAATGTTACTTGAATGCATAGAAAATGTAGCCATAAAATAAACCCTTGAGGAGGTGAAACGATCCTCAATTTAAAATCTTTCCTGTTCCGTAAGAGATTTGGTTACCATTGCCATTGCAGCATGCAGCTGCAGTCTATTTTCTCTCTTTTAATGCTGGCCAAATGCTAGTGGTAGATAGATTGGACTAAAAGCATTGTTTCTCTCTTGGATTTGGTTAACAGTTTGGGCTCCTCTGGAGCATTTCAGTTGTTTCTTGTAAAGAAAAATAAAATTATATGAAGAATGGAAAACTCGGGAAAGTGTATTGAAATGCTTTTAAGTTTTGGCAAGGTAAATGTTTCTAAACAAGGGAGACGTGTAAACTGATGCCTCTTTGAACAGGGAGACAAGCGGTAAGAAGTTACAACTCCAAAGCGAAGCTGTCCTCTTGTGACCTCTGTGGAGACGTCCACGGCTGCGGTCACTGCAAGAATGGAGCTTCGGCCTCCCTTCCTCGCCCTTCAGTAATTGTCATTTTCTGTTTCGTGCTTCTGTTCTCTTTGCAGCGTTGGCTGTGATTGACTTTTTGAGGACTCCCTGTAATGCATTTCCAGAAGTCACATGTGATTATCTTGTTTTCATAATCAAATATTGCTTCTGACTATTTTGAAAAGCAATTTATTTTTCCTTTTCACGTGGTTTCAGGGGATGGTGTACAACAGGTCTTAATATGTATAGCTGTATAGATTTCTTTACCTGACTTCAGTGTGGAACATAATTCAGAATTATTGCAGTTGTGTACCTTTATTTTTCCCGTCTTAAAATATTTTAGGATTTTTGTGAGACGTCTTTTCTCCAGAACAAATGCATTATTTCAGATTTGTTATTTTCATTTTCTAGCGGAAATGAGCCTAAGTTTTTAAGCATTATTAAACATCAGTGTTTCCTTCAATATTGATAACCTAAAAATAAAAGGTCCAAGAGAGAGGCAACCTTTATTTGAGATAAAAAAAAAAAAAAAAAAAAAAAAGAATAGCTATTCAGAAAGCTCTGATTCAGGCAGAAGCCCAAATAAAAGGGAAGGGGGGCGATGATACCAAAAGAAGGAAGACATTTCTATTAGCAGACACGCTAACATAGTGATGTTAATTCTAAACAATGATTTTAATTTTTGGTCGGGTAGCCATCCGTCTGGTGGTCATATTACCTGTTTTTTTGTTATCCCTGCCGTTATTTGGGATTCAGTGTTGCTTTAGGCCCAGTTCAAAGGTTATTTTGCCCTGTTTTAACATTCTCAGGGTTTGAGGCACAATGTGTGCCTCTGGCATGGCAGCTCTGACTCCTTTTTAAGGTGGCTCCGTTCACGTTATATTTTAGTATTAATGATCGATCTCCTGGGAACTGGGAGAAAACAACCAGAATGAGGACATCCACCTTAACCCTACTCTCCACCACACGTCATCCCTAGTGGTCTCAGTATGTCCTTCTTAATTGGTTATTACATCTTTCTTTTTAGAATGGAGGTGGTGAGTTTTTTTGTTGGTTTGTTTGTTTTAAGCAAAATGGTGTTTTCCCACAAATACCCCAACCTTTACTCTTCCTCTGTTTTTCTTTTGAAAAGAAGAATGAGAGGGGATGTGCTTTGTTGGCTGGGTCAGAGGTTGAGGAGTTTACAGGGAACAGCCCGGAGGGGCCTTGAGTACCAGCTCTCCCTCTTACTTTCTCAGCCTGCCTCACCCCCAACCCCAGGCTGGGGGAAGGCCTGGAGAACAGGGCAGTATGTGCCTTAGGTGACTTAGACTAGAAGACCCTAGACTGGGAGGCACACGGTTTGTTAGTTATGGGGGATAATAAGCCAGGGGTACAACAAAATCTTACATAAGATGCAGCAAACGGAACTCTGTGATTTAGGAAAGAAGCTGAGGTTTGATGGGGACTAGATAGTCGGGACATGACTGCTGACCTGAAGTACTGTAGAGCATTGCCTGGGGGCCTGCAGAAGCTCTTTGGGGCTCAGGGGTCTGAACATCAGACTGCCAGCTATCCGGTGACAGCTAAGGCTTGCTGTGAATCTTTAAGAAGTTTCTTGAATTTTGAGCACCTGGATCATTGGTTACCTTGTATTCTGAAGGAGAATATTCATTTATCTGGGTGAAAATTTTAAAGAAAAATTTCTTTCTTTCTCTTTCCCCCTTTTCTTCTTTTCTTTCTTCCCTTCTCGCTTTCTACTTTCCCTTCTAAATATATTGAAATATATTAGAGTTACTAAAAAAAATTAAAGATCTTTTACTAAATCTAAGAAATGGTTTAATTCTGCTCCTTAATGCCACGACATCTCTCTCAAATGGACATGGGAAAAATAATTGCCATGGGCTCCAGAGAGTCCAGCATTACAGTATTTTCAACTGTTTAAAAATAATCTATCAAACATGAAGTGTGCAGATACACCTTTTAAAGAGAACTTTATTTTTAGTGAATTTTAAGAAATGATAGTGGAGTGAGTATTTATGTGATGGATATTTTAGGTACCAAGGTAGAAATCACCAGCATTCAGCATTGTAAAGCTTGAAACCTGTGTGGAAAAATGATCCTCCCAGAGTAGTCCGTGGAGAGGGAGCAGCTAAATATCAAACAAATAATTTTCTTGTATTTGTTTCCAAGCGGGAAGAAGTTTTTAATTCTGCTACACCTTTGAAACACTCAGATGTAAAACAGGTACATGTTATGTTTAGGCTTTCTCATACAGTGTTTGGCCTTTATACCCTAGGACTTCTTGAGGGCTGAAAGTATCTGACAATGAAGCTGGTGCTGGAGATACCTCCCTTCTCTGCCCTGCCCCGCCCGGGGAGCCTTATGCTGACCACCCATACCTTACACTCTTTAGTAAGGAATTTATACTGAACTTCTAGTGTGGTGTATTAGGAAACAGTAGAATGGACAGACCATTGGAAGACAACATGTATCTTTTTTTAGACCATAGTTCCTCGTTTAAAAACTGGAACTCGTATACTTTGTGAAGTACTTCAGATTTTCAGGTTAAAAAGTCATCTTGTAACTCATCTGTTTTTGAGGAGGAGGAGGAGGAAAACAGGTTAGTTGGCACTGCTTCTTGATTGCCTGGGGCTGTAGCAGACAAAACGTCCTCCTCCTCTTCCTCCTTTGCATCTCTCCTGAGAACTTACTCTAGTGAGTTTGGATGAAAAGTGCTTTAAAAAGCCACAGGCAGAAAGGGAGAAGCCGGACATGTAGTAGTAATAATAGTATAGACTTTTCTTCACATGTTAGGAGGAATAATATTCAAAACTCATTTTACCTTTAAGTTTGCTTATGCTGAAACTCTTCCATTTGGCCTGTCACCAGTTTCACTTACTGATGATAGGAAGTAATTTAAAGGCCCCCCTTCTTTTCCACTGACTGGGAGCCTTCTTAAGACACCAGCATATGTCACTTCCAGTTTTGACTGGTTCTAGAGACTGAACATTGGACGTAACTGGTAGCCAAACAATTCAAGGACAGAACGATGCTTTTACATTTGGTTTCACCATCTTAGGACTTTCAGTTCTAATTCTATCAATGAAAAAGAAATTAAAGCCCATTAAAATACGCCAGGTCAATAAAATGTTTCCTTCAATTGTATTGTCCTATTATTATACTTTGTTTTTGAAAATGTCCTAATAATAATATCTTTGTTTAGTATTTTGGTTATATTATAATCTAAGGAGCATTGTGCTGGTATAAAATCCAGATGTATACCTATTACCTAACAGTCTGTTATTTATATCTGAGTGTGCAATACCATATCCTACATGTGGAAATTTTCAAAATTATAGCTAGCATAATTCTCCCTGCTCCCATTCTTTTGAGCCCAAATATAGTTATTTTTAAAAAGTTATATTTAGTCCTAACTTCTGTTTATGGTAAATATAGTTATAAATATTCTGGCAATATAATACCAATTATCCTTATTTTGATATAATTCAATTATTTTATTCAACATTGCTGGCTGTCCTATGGCATTTTAAAAATATTGGAGCTGAATTTTCTTAGTCATTTTTAATAGAAGGCATTTTATTAACCTGTTGGCATATAATCTGAAGTTATTTATAACGACCTTTTTATAATTTGCTTTATTGAAGTTTAATACTGATTTCTATAAAAATGTGTTGTAAATACCTCCTTGACAAGGTTTTTTAACATAAAGACAGTGCATATTTTGAATTTGCCAAGTGGCTACCATGGGTCCAAGTGCCAGTGCCATTACATACTCTTGAGTGCATCATTTTCTTGCCCATTGTGAATCTGATACACTTAGAGTAAGTGGACTCATTCTTGGATAAGCCTCAGAACCTTTTATACTCTCAATAGAGGCTTCTGTTAAACGAAGAGTATATTCCTTTTTCTCTGTTTTCAAATTCCTGTAAAGCATAATACTTTTAAGCACTTAAAATTTTCCTAACACCTATCAAATAACATTTATGTTAAATATCTTAAGTTACATTGGGAGTCATTTGAGGTACAATTATTTTTATCACTACTTTGAATAGAGGACTGTTATCTTATGTTGGGAAACTAGGCAGTAAATATACATTTTTAATTAACTACAGATCAGCGAGAGGAGACTTATTTCAGAACTATTTCTAGCCAATGAGTTGTGTTTTCATGTGCCTCATCAAAAGGTAGTGCCACATTGTGTCATTCCATAAAACGTTGTCATTTTCATTTTGACTATTATAACACAGGCAAATAGATATTCCTAGATGGTTTTTGAGTTTCTCACTTATTTAAGAGAATAATATTTAAGAATAATTCCATCTCATTGTTGTGAGGCCATGATTGACCATTCTTCTGCCAGCGTATTTAATCAGTGGCAGAGGGTGGTTTCATTTAAGATTTATCTTTGATAGCATCAATAAAATATGACTCTATTCTGGTACTTCAGGCCTTTATGTTTTAGATTTTTCATAGGATGCAGTTGATGTGGTAGAGTCCATTTCTTTTATACATAGGAAGCTTTGTAACATTTTATTCATAAATCCCCTATTTTGAGAAGCTATTTGCATATGAGAAGAATACTGTTGAAATGCAACATTATTTTCCCAGAAGCTAAAGCTTTGTATGTTGATAAAGGTAATTCTGAAAGTTTAAATTTTAAGTGTCAGAATGTTATATTATTAATTGTACTCTATTATGTGTTCAATAGCAATCAATAAAAGATTAAAATTTACATCTATTTATTATCAGTGTTCCTTTGTT
Organism: Lyroderma lyra; assembly: GCA_004026885.1. Classification (NCBI taxonomy): domain Eukaryota; kingdom Metazoa; phylum Chordata; class Mammalia; order Chiroptera; family Megadermatidae; genus Lyroderma; species Lyroderma lyra. The sequence continues at coordinate 171,436 of PVJL010002308.1, forward strand.
TTAGCTTAAATCATGTCTAGAGTACATCTCCTAAAGGTATGTATTTATTTACTTAGAGTTTTTATGAGTTTACTTGAGCCAAACTGACTTCTTATGCCAGAGAGGAGGATCTCAAATGCTCCTACCTAAACCTGTTTAATTGTGAGAAATGGGATGTCTGAGGGTAGGTTAGAGTAGGCATTATTTTGTGACAGGAGATTGACGTGAGTGAGGTGAAAAAAATGTAATCACAACCCCCTTTACCTCCCCCCTTATTCTTTGCTGTTGGTTTTGGAGTGGAGTCCGTGGAGAGGTAAGTGATACATGAATAAAAAATGTGGGGTGAAGAGTCACTCAACTTCTGGAAATTATATAGAAATAAAGAATGCACAGTTTGTGTACACAGAAAGATGGAGGCATGGATTGTTGCAGCCAAAGTGTAATAACACTTCAGGTACATTTTCTTGATTTCTATGAATTTTCTGGGTTTATGTAAAATGCTGAAGATTGTATATAAAATGGTTCTTAATTGGGGGTGATTTTTTTACCCCGGGTAACATTTGGCAATGTCTGGAGATAGTTTTTGTTGTCACAACTGGAGGTGGTGCTACTGGCATTAGCGGGTAGAGGCCAAGGATGCCGTGAAACATCCTGCGATCCACAGGACAGCCCCACAACAGAGAATGAGCCAAGGTAATCAGTAGTGCTGAAGTTGAGAAACTCTCTAGCTAAGTGATGCTGGGCACTTCTAGATCACCTGTTAATGTCAATTAATTTAGTATAATTAATGCCATCCTTACACAAAAACAGAGTCATCAGAGTCATCATCATTCTGTTGATTCTGTAGATATTTAGATTAACAAATAAGTCTGTATCTCAACTCCAGGAAGCTTAGGTTGAAAACTGGGGAAAGATGTAATTATGTATTAAAAGTGTCTATAATAATAGTATCCAAACTTGGTTGATCATCAGCCTCTCCTAAAGAACTTGGTTTAACAACAACAACAACAACAACAACAACAACAACAACAAACCTTGGTTTTACTTCTAGAAATTTCATTCCAGCAAGGGTAGGACTAGGTTCTGAATCTGAGCTTCCTGGTGATGGATTCAGGCTGGAAACTACTGGAACATGAAATGGTTGTCGTGCCACGTGGATCTTCTTCGCTCGAGTGTGGGTGTGACCTGTGACTTGCTTCTAGCCAGTGGAATATGGTAAAGGGGACAGGATGCACATAGGATTGTAGCTCCCCTCTTGCTGGAGTCTTGTCTGCCTTTTCTGGGTTTGAAGACGTGAGCTGCCACGTGATGGCTGCTGTGTTGGGAGGCACATGCAGTAAGGAACAGAGAGCAGTTTTAGGAGCTGATGGCAGCTGCCAGCTGCCAGCCAGCAAGACAAAAGAAGCCCCCATAGCTGTAAGGAACTGAGTTCTGCCCACGAAAGTGGGCTCTCCTCCAGTTGAGCCTTAGTAGAGGCTGCAGCCCCAGCTGATGCCTTGATTATAGCCACATGTGACCCTAAATAGAAAACTCCACTAAATGCCTAAACTCTTGACCCATAGAAACTTGAGGTAATATATGTGTATTGTTTTAAACTACTAAGTTTGTGGTAATTTGTTGTACAACGAGAGAAAACTAATACACAGGTTAAAAAGATAATTTCTGTTAATTGCAGCTGACTTATTCCTAACTGGTACACCTGGTGTTGCCATCTTTTCTGTAGCTAAGGGGCCTGTAAACACTTTTGTTATTAGCCCTGATGCCCCTTCATTGCCACTGCCATTGCCACTGCCATTTCAGTCACTATACCAAGGAAGAGCTATGTTCTCCTCATTGCTTCTAAGCTACACTGATTTCCACATTGAAGTGGAGAGTTTTTCTCTCCCTGACTCTGTGCTATACAATGTATATCCTGTGCCTCAGTGCTCAAAGTTTTCGATGGAAACAGTTCTCCATTTCTGCTTGTAGTCTGTCTCTGTCCCTTCAGTCAGTCTCTCTGTTTCTCTCTCGGGCTCAGACTTCAGTCCGGGAGGCAGGACTGCATGACATGGGGTACAGATATTATGCTGTGTCCCCAGTATGCCTTTTCTTCTGACATACACAATCCATCTCCCTCTCTCTTTCTTCTCTCAACTCTCCTAAGTCCTCAAGCAAAATTGACTCCGGGTAGCCCTCCCTGCCAGTTCACTAGACACATTTATACAGGGGTGCCCAACCGTTTGGGAAGAATTGTCTTGGACCACACATAAAATACACTAACACTAATGATAGCTGCTGAGCTAAAAAAAAAAGTTCTGTGCATAATTTTTGTAATGTTTTAAGAAAGTTTATGAATTTGTGTTGGGCCGAATTCAAAGCCATCCTAGGCCACATGTGGCTTCTGGGCTGTAGGTTAGACACGCTAGTGCTAGCTGAATTGTTGTCTCTGGGAGGGGTTCCTTTGATGCCTGCAGCCTGCTCTGAAGTTATCTCCAGTGCTCACAATGGACCAGAGGTTGTGCTTGGCTTGGGGGTTGATGGATTCTCTTCTCTTTGTTACTGCTTGGGTCATCATGTCTGCTACAGTGATTCACAAATGGGATCTCCAACAAGGTTCAAGTAACAATTTATTCAGGGTCACAGGCAATAAACCCAGACGACAGAGATTCAGATGTGGGAGCATTGTGCCCCTCAGCCTAGTTACGTTGTCCTATTAGGCTGTGGAGGAACATGAAGTGTCACCTCGCACACTTTGCAGTGGTCCCACAAGGACTCTTCCTATGTTAGCAGAGAAATTTGTGGGTGGAGTCTTGTGGCTTCCTTTAGGCCAGCTCCCTCTTCTTCCTCTGCCTTTATCTCTGTTCTCCATTCTGTAGTTTCTACCATCTTCACTGCTCCTATGGGCACTTCCTCTCAGAAATCAGTAAGTACGAAATCTTCCCTTTTGCCTTCTGTTTTTTTCTTGGTCTCACATGAGCTGTGACTCAAAGCTTTCTCTCTTTTGCCTGTTCTGCTGGTAGGTCACGTTGTTCAAGTGGAGAAGTGATGAGAGAACTTTGGATGGTTCTCCACTCGGATTGGTAGTTGGCCTTTATTCTCTTTTATGTTATCCCAATAAAAGATCAGACAACTGCATGAGTTCAGGATGAGGGAGACATTAATGACAAAATACATGAGAAAGACTCCACGGTTAAACAAAGTGGGAGTCAGTGACAAGAGAACAAATACCCCCAGTTTTTGAATAAGGGAGGATTAGTTCTAGTATAGTTTCTATGCTTAATGGTGTTATGCCCGGTTACTAATGCCATAATTTAAGAAGGTGGCCACTTGAAGACACAGATACAAGGGAGAATGCCATATGACAACAAAGGCAGAGATTGGATTTACGCAGTAGCAAGCCAGGGAATGCCAAAAATTCCCAGCAAACCTCCAGAAGCTAGAAAGAGGCAAGGAAGCATCCTTCTGTAGGTTTCAGAGGTGAGCACAGCCTTGTTGACACGTTGATTTCAGGCTTGTAGACTTCAGAATTGTGGGACAATACGTTTTAGTAGTTTTAAGCCTCCCAGTTTGTGGTATTTTGTTACAGCAATCTTAAGAAACAGCTTCCCGATTTACTATGACTGAGGGAGTTAAGTGCCTTCTGCAAATTTTACAAGCTTTTCCCCCCTCCACAACGTCTTAAGAGCAAAATTAGGACTTTGCCTGGTGGGTAGCAGGAACTCGGTGAACATTGTGGAATGAATAAACCCACTACCTTACCTGGAGTTTGAATACTAGCATGTTGATGGCTTTCCCAGTTTGTGCTTCCTGTCCTGTGAGCTTAGTGCTCGTGGCCAAGTCCCGAACATCCACCTGTAACGTCAGCATTCCTGCCTCCACGCCGTCACTCACAGGTGGGAGGACTGGAAGTACCATCCATTTCTAGGCTGACTTTTTTTTTTTTTTTAATTTAAATAAAAGCTATTACAGCAGTGATGGCAGAGTTCCTCTTGGATACCAGCTGCAACCCTTTGATGATGCCTGCCTGGAGGGGTTCTGCCAGGGATTCCTAGGCCACTTGTAGACCCAATGGGAACAAAGCTGTAAGTGTCTGCATGGGTGAGGCAGGGCCGATGGTGGCCTGAGAGCTGGGGATTTGCCACTCCTGACCTCCAGTCTGCGATACACCATTTAGTATTTGACTACATTCCCTTGCACTGTGAAGGAATTGCTTTTATTGTTGTTGGTCTTGAATCACTTGCCGCATTGTAAGCCTGTTTACAGAATTTTCTACTCCATACCATAAACTCCTTCCATGATCTGTCTATCATCTATGTCTGTCTCCGTATTTATGATGAATGCTGAGTGATGTAGACTGTGAACTATATGTTTATAAATAATAACATAATAATAATAAAGTTATGCACCAAGGTCCTGGCATTTCAAACAAGTGGAAACAGAAAATTTCTCTTTTATTCTCTTAAAAGGTTTTTATTTCCAATTTCAGTGTTTTTTTTTGCTCTGCAAGTTACTGTACATTTTGTTCTCTTAGGAAATGGTTAACAGATATTAAAGAATAAGAGAGGGGCTCCCTGGTGGGGTAGTGGCTAGGCTTTGGTGCTCTCACCACCGCGGCCTGGGTTCGATCCCTGCTCAGAGAACCAACCCATGCGCCCCCCCACACCCCCAATAAAGATTCAGAGAAGTAAGTTATACAGGCATGTAAGATTATTTGGTAAATTGGCAAATAAAAGCTTGTGGTTGAAAGGGTTTTTTTCTTCTTAATTTTAAAGAAGCACACTGGGAAGATATTTTCTCTATTCTTGGGAAATTCAAACGATATTTGTGTCATTTCTCCTTAGCTTCTGAGAGTCATGTGCTCACTTCTAATATCACTTCCTTTCTTTAATCTTACCTCTCTACTCCACTAAGAAGCAATGAGAAGCAGGTTCCTGAAGGACAGGGGTTATGCTTTAGATTTTAATTTTCAGTATCTATACAGAGTTTGGCATATAGCAGATACTCAATACAGTTGAAAAAAATTAAAATTTTTTTGGAATGAAGGGAAAACTTATTTTTTAGGCCCATTGCCTGGTTCTTTCCAGAACCTCAGTTAATTTATTTGGACAGTAAATGCTATGTTCTGGTTACCAATTCCCACATGTGTGTGGGTTTTCGCACTAGCAAGTACTTCTCTGACACCAGCTGAGTGTCCTATAATTCAACTCAGTTCTGACACTACCTACCTGGAGATAGCCTCACATCCACAGGTTAAGGGTTCAGTCCTATAAGACTCCCCTCCTCATCCTCAACCCCTTCAGATGCCAGTCACAAGCCCAGGCAGTTACCTGTTACTTCTGGCTGACTGGCTATAAATTAAGAGGTTCCCATTACCCCTCTTGATTTAGATTAATTTGCTAGATTGCTCACACAACTAAGGAAACCTGTTTGCTCACTAGATTACCAATTTATTCTAAAAGGATATCTTAATAACTCAGGAACAGCCAGATGTAAGGGATTCACAGGGCAAGATATGGGCAACGTGCAAGGAGCTTCCGTCTTCTCTGAAGAGCAACTTTTCCTACATCTCCACGTGTTCACCAACCCAGGAGCTCTCCACCCTCTTTCTTTAGGAGACTTCATTATATAAGCGTGATTGATTAAGTCATTGACTGCTCTAGCCCCTCTTCTCTCCCAGGAGGTTGGGAGGGGGCGCTAAAAGTTTCAAATTTCATGGTTGGCATCACTAGCAATCAGCCCCAGTCCTTAGGTGCTTTCCAAGAGTCACGTCATTAACATAACAAAATACACCTTTATCACTCTCATCACTTAGGAAGTTCTTAGGGTTTTGGGAGCTGTGGGCCAGAAAACATGGATGAAGACCAAAATATATATGAGAAATATATTTTGGCCATCTAAATGGCCAACTATACTTTTCTTCTTATAAATGACAATATTGCAAATATTAATTACAAGGAACAATATAATATCACACTCATACTTCATCTATTTTTAACACTGTAGATATTCAGAAATGTTTAACTGAGTAATAGAATTTGAAGGTCCTGCAATTAAGAACTTCTCCACATGAAAAAATACAAAAATACAGAACTAGCGATAGGGGAAATGAGGGAGGGAGAGGGGTAGAAAGAAAGGAAGGCAGGAGATACATAAATATGGAATAATTCTGATCATAATCATTAAGTGGCTTATAAAATTTCAGTTATGTGGAGTTGGAGAATTTTAGCTGATTCTCAGACATAATAGATATTTGAGTTACATTTTTAAGTGCTAAATAGAAAGTTAATCTTAATTTATAAAGTTATGAGTAAATGCAGCTCTGTGTTATTGCATAATCTAATGTCTTTTTTTTTCCTGCAGAAAAATGTTATTGTTGCAATTTGGGCCACATATGAGAGAAGGCTCCCAGGTGGTTAGAAGGCTGCCTGGTAGTTGCAGGCAGAGGCTCAGGCAGAAGCCCAATGCCAGGGGAAAGCAGAGGGGCTCCTCGAAGTCCTCTGGGCTCCAAAGGCTCCTAGTCGTGCTCAAGGGTGAGCCTTTCAAAGAGATTCTTCCCTAGCCTGGCAGGGGGGCCAGCCAGCCTGCGGGGGGAGAGGGGTTAGTCAGGTGGTTGCCCATCTTTTTGATGAGTTTCACCTCCTCATCTAGGAAGTGACAAGAGATGGGGGTCTGTGCAGGCAGAACCCAGGACATGCAGATCCAAAAGGGCCTGATTCAGGATCTTCTCCATGACCGTGGTGGCTTCCGTAGCATCCTGAGTTTTACCTGACTCATCCTGGGAAGGCTTCTGCAGGTCCTGAGAGAAGGCACAGCCGCCATGTTGATTTTACTAGAGACACTGGGCACCCTTGAGCTTCTCCTTGGCCAACTCTCAGAAGAAGTCGTCCACGCTGTCTAGAGTCACATTGTCTTGGTGGAAATAGAAACCCAGAGAGAAGTAGGTGTAGGAGACCTGCAGATGCATGTTGATCAGGTGGTTGATGGCGGCCTCCACCTAAGAATAATTCTAACGAATTTGGAAGCTCATTGTTGCTTGTCATTGAGGAGTTAAGCTCAAAAAATGGTGTTGCCTGGTCTCGGGAGCCGAAGATGGCTGAGGTGGTGCCCATCGTTGAGACTGGAAAAGAGGTTGGAGGGTGGTTGTAAGCTGGAGGAAGGGGCATCCCTGGGTCTGTTTTGTCCAAACACTGTTGAAGCAAGAGACAGATTTTTGGGGTACCCCTGAGGGCACTGTTATATTATTCAATGTCTTGCTGCCCTTGTCCAAGTCTGCAGAAGTAAAAAAGATTTTCATTCTCTTTAGTTTTAACCAATTTTAATAATAAATCTTGTAATTATGAATTACTGCATATGCTTTGGGAGTATTAATTTTAAAATAAGCACTATCTTGAAAGTAAATATGACTTATTAGGAGAATTTTTAAAAACCTTGAGACTCTCAAATATTAAAAATTCTGTAGCACTGTCAGCTATGACTATCTCTTCCCCCTTCATAGGCAGAATTGATAGAATTTTCTATAGTTATTATCTACACATCCTCATTTCTAGTCTCCAAACCACTGAAGCCTAGACTTACTCTAAGTGATCAGCTCTCTTCTTTTTCTCTAAAGGACAATTTCCTTCCTTCTTTTCTTGACATCTTAATAGCATTTGACCCCTGTCCTTCCTGAATCTTCTTTTTCTTTTGCCTTCTATGTCTACACTCTTGATTTTTCTCCCATCAGTCTGATGTATTGTTTCAGTCTCCTTTGGATTCTCATTTCCCTTCATATGTGTTTCAAATGCAGACTTGAGGCATTACGGAGATATTAATCAGGAAGACTTTGAAATAAATTAGAAGCAGGAGTGAGGAAAAGAGGAGTAAAAAAGACTGGCCTTAGCAACTAGGTGATGGGGAGAGGCATTAATGGAGATGAAGAAGGAAGACTGGAGAAAGATAATATATGTGTTGTGTGTGGGAGAGCTATCAAGGATTCCATTCCACACTTTCTGAATCTTTAGACCAGTACATTAATGTTCTTTTTGCAGAATATTTCTCTCTAGGAGTTTTCCAGGAAAAATATTTTGGGTAAAGCTGTTGTCAGTTAATATACAATATTAAATTCTAAAACAACCACGAAGTCTTATGACACATTCACATGTATTTATTAAGTTGATTTTAAGGTTTATGATAGGCATAGAATATAATAGAGTTACTCTATTGTAGGAATGTGACAATTGAATATTCCTAATAACAAAAATGTCAAACTCACAGAACTAGAGAGTAGAATGGGGATGAGGAAAATGGGGGCAATGTTGGTCAAAAGGTGCAACCTTTCAGTTATAAGGTAAATAAGTTCTGGAGATCAAAGCTATATCGTGGTGACTACCGTTAATATTATTGTATACTTGAAATTTGCTAAGAGTAGATCTTAAGTGTTCTCACCACACCAAGAAAAACGGGTAACTATGGATTTATTAACTTTATTATGGTAATCCCTTCACAATGTATACATACTCAGATCATCCCATTGTACACCTTAAATATATGGAATTTTTATTTGTCAATACTTCAAAACAGCTGGAACAAAAGCACATAAAAACATGCTGCCACTAGAGGGCAGAAGAGGATTAGAGCAAAGAAAACTTCCTGTAATTATTGCCTAATTTTAAAATTCCTGTTGTGTACCAAAAACAAAATGAGATCTGAGAGCTTTTTCTCCTTTCTATACAAACAGATATAAGATAATTAAAATATTCTCCTGACTCCCATGGTTTAGTATGTATTCTTATCACTGGCATGTAATTTATGCATATTAATTTGTTCTTTTTAGAGTAAAAAACATATCCAGAGTGGGAGCTGCTTTTTAATTTTATAAAAGTAAATCCTGATTTTTCAAACCCTAAAGATTATTAGCCCTTGTACATTTTAGAAAGAGCTCCTATTGCTATACTCTGCTCTCATTCTTCTAGCCAGTTTTTGGTTAGGGAATAAGTTATGGCAAGTAAAGTTTGACCTAGAATTTGTGGAATTTTAATCTCCTCGTGGAATCAAAGACTCTCCATAAATCCTCTAACATGTGTTTATTACTATCTTTTTCCCCTCCTCCTTTTGCTTTGCACTTGGAGTACTTTCTCCCCTCCTAATGCTTCTTCTTTTATAACTACAGCTGGGGAAGAACAAATGTAGCTGAAAAGGTAGCAAAATGTACTTGTTGGTGGTTTGGTTGCCTGGTGAGCTTTTTGGAGGCTGTCTTCACTGTACAGCACCAGCCTCCCACATGTGTTCTTTTTTATTATAAACTAGCTTATCTGAATAAAAATGTTTTATGAGAATCCAAGAAACCCCTCTCATTTGGGAGGACTGTCTATAAATTCCCTAATAAGAAAGTACATTATTGTGTTTTTTTCTTTTAAGAAGGGACCCCCCCCCCACCGCGCTCCGTGGGGCCCACTGCTCTGTTCTTCCCTTCCCTGAAGTGAATGCCTGTTTGTGATCCAATTTTGCTAATGAAGCTTCCTAGGATGGCGTGTGCATCTCCCTGAAGGGTATGGTCGTTCTTGGGGTCCATAATCTGGGGAAATTGTGGATCCTTTGGAAAATGGGACTCAAGAGGTGGGGGAGGAAACTCTTGCCTCTCTCCGCGTAGTGCCCTCTTGGATCTGAATTTTGGGGTATTTAGATATGCTTTAGGACGCTCCCAGATAGGAGGGGTTTCAGATGGCTACTGCCGAACAGAGCAAGGCTGGGGGAGAGGGAGGAGCCTGAAGGTGAGCGATTTATACCACATAAAACAAGTTACCTAGTTGCCCACTTATTCTCTTCCTGTTACCTGTTCGATGGTAGTGATTTGTACACGTGTTGGCTTTACTCCGTTGCACTCAAGGGAAATTCAGGAAGCGTTGGCATCGATAGGTAAGAACCAGATCTCCCTGTGAGGCCGGTGTGGAAGTGGTCGCTTAGCAGAGGAGACATTGAAAGCAGGGCTTGGAGGGGGAGTCGCCGTTCCCGGCTCTCCTCCTGCATAAGAGCCCTTGTTCTTTGTCACCCTGAAGGGTAACCGAGTCCGCTCAGGCACACAGAACAGGACACGTGGAAGGGGGGGATATAGGGGTTTCTTCCCCTGCAAAATGCTACCCAGGGCTGGCCCCTAAGCTTGTCCCTTGGCAAAATCCTTTCAAAACTCTCAACCACTAGGATGAGAAGGTTAAGGAACCGATTTATCTATATTTATTATCAACTCAGAATTGACTCCCTCACCCATCTGTTTTTGAGTGAAGAAACCAAAAACTGGTTATCAGAGCTGACGTGGCCTTTCCAAAATCACAGTGTTAAAGTTGGCGTGGGGACAGAGGCCGGGGTTTCCTGTGCCCATGTGGTTTAGATACTGCCCCAAATAGGGATGTTCCCATTTTCTTGGCCAGGCCTTACTTTGCAGTGAGATAGAAGGACACAAAGAGACAGAGACCAGTCAAAAGAGATTCCTACCAGTTCTTTATTTCCCACGCCAGACAGTGCTAAACAATACCATGTATTAGCTGTATGGTCTTCAGCCCCGTGTGGAAAGTGGACTTCATTCAAGGACTTTGGGACCCTGAGGAATGTGCTCATTGGTTAAAGGGCAGACATAGAAAGGGTCTCTTGCAGCCCACAGCCAAGCCCTGAAGGATGACAAGGTGAGGGCTTCAGAGAAGTGTATGTGTGTGTGTTTCCTTTTACTGCATTTTTTGGGAAGGAAGTGATGGGCCAGGGGACATTGGATCATGACTCTCTTCCTTCGTCCAGTTCACTGAAGGCAAAGTCCTCTATAGACATGAGAAAAGCAGGCCACCCCAATTCTAAAAAAAAAGGGACAGGAAACTGTGCTCCATTTTCTCCTCCTTAGTGCAGTTTGTCTCCTGGTAGAGGAACATCAAGATTGGATGAGAATCATAATGATCGTAGATTACTGACCCACCTGGTATTCCTGTGTGAGAGGAAGCCATCGTACGGCAGTGTCCGTAAGGTTCGTCCATCCCTCTTCCTGCTGTGTCAGCTCTCTGGGAACAGCAAGTGTCATTTGTGGCAGCCACCGACACTGCTGACCTACTGTGTGTCCAGCATTGTTCTAAGTTCTTTGCATGTTATTAGTATTTGCTTTGTAATCCTTCCAAACGCCTTATAAGGAGGGTGCAGTATTACCAATGAGGATGCTGAGAAAACAAAGGCGGGTGTCCATCACAGAACGGTCAGTGGAGAGCCTGGATTCACATCCTCGCGGTCTGGTTTCAGAAGGTGTGCTCTTACCTGCTACACTGCCCCGCTGCCTGTTAGCGTCCTCCTGACTTCCACAGAATCCTGTAGGCATAGGTTAACTCTTGCAGATTTTATCCAGAATTCCGTAGGTTTTGGTGTGATCACATACATGGAAGCTACTCTTGTTTAAGGAGAGCCATCCAGAGTAAAAACGAGTTTGGTGATGAAATCACCTTAGAATGGACCAAAAAGTAATGTCACCGGGGATGTCATTTTCTGCATTTGACTCAATACTATCATTTCCAGATGATGCAACTACTATTTATTGAAATATTATGTAATACTTAGCTAAATGTAAAGCAGGCGTTGTACATGTATTACCTGTTAGCCCACCCAGCAACCAAATGGGGTAAGTACTAATATTTTCCCTAGTTTGAAGATGAGCTTAGGGTTATTGAGTAATTTCCTAATGAATAGCTTCTTAAAAGGCAGAAGTGAGATTTGAATCCAACACTATGACTCCGTGCCCACATTCTTAACCACTGAGTTATATTTGTATCCAAATTGGCTGTTTCACAGTTCAGGACAGACAGCTTTCCAATCAGTTCATTTTTCTGATAAATTGTGAGCAGTAAAAATTTGGTCTCTGTGTTTCTGAATTTTGTTTTGCTGATTCCACTCTGCTCTCGAACCATCTGCGTACCATTCTTTCTTTCTTTGGTATTCAACTTTCATCATCTGACTTGGATTTGCTCAAACTCTTTCTTCTATGAGATTCGTATTGTTTGAGTTTCTTTTTTTTATGGAAACCATTTTGTAGTTAATTTAATAATACATGTTTTAATACTTTGAAGCCTTATTCTTTCACTACAACGATGAAATTGATGTAGTGCTATGATTGATGTTTTCAGTAAAAGGTATATATTTGTAAGTTTTTGGCCTTACCGTTACCCTTATGAATTGTTTCTGAAACACAGCTGATCTAAACTTACTTGCTGATATCACTTTTTCTGCATGTCATGATCCAAGGGGTGTAGAAAAGTGTCTGCCTTAAAATACTTGTCAGTGGCTTAGAAAAATAAAGTGTTATATCCAGAAAGTCTTCTGAAAAGGCAAGCAGGAGGACTGTCTATTCATTGATGAGTGTGATGATAGCCCGTGAGTTGCTTCGAGTTGTGGAGAGTGGAGTGGAACCATTGATTGAAGGACGTGGGACAGGGAAATTCATCAGCAATCCGGAACATTTTACGTTAGGCCTCTATGAGTGGGTCAGTGAGCTTGGAGTGTATAAGAACCTTGAGAAATGTGGGTGGCAATAGGAGCAAGGATCGGGGCGAGAAAACCAGAAAATTAAAAAAGTGGGAAAAGCTCACCGTGTAGGGGACTTGCCGTGAACATCCGTGCAGTTGCCTGCCCCGCTCACAGTGTTCCCCCTTTCCTGGTGACCTTCCATTCCTGCCCCTGTGCCCCACCTCCCAGGTGATTACAATGGAAGCCACCAAGTTCACACAGCACGTCTTTACCGTCAGAGCTGATTGGGCAAACACGGCCCAGTAAGTCCCTTCTAAAGTCTTCGGGACCAAGAGATTCTAGACAGTTGGCTGTTCTCCCAAACAGAGGAGATGTAAACCAGGACGCCAGGGAGAGAAGAATGAGAAGGAGGTGGGCGGAGACGGGACATAGAACTTCACAGTTTTTTCTGTTGTTCTAGTCGCTGCCTTTCTTAACCCATTTTCTAGGACCATTTGTAACTTTGCCCTTGACATCGAAGACTCCTCCGCCTTTTTGATTAACTTATTGAACTTCTTATCACCTATAACTAGTAACGTTTTTATTGTGGTAAAATAGGTCTAACATAAAGTTTACCATTTTAACCACTTTTGAATTGTACAGTTCAGTGGCATTAAGTACATTCACATTGCTGTGTGACCATCATCACTATGCCTCTCCAGAACTTCTTTCATCTTCTGAAACTGAAACTCTGCACCCATTAAACAACTCCCCATTCTTTCTCCTCACCTTCTGGCAACACTATTCTTTCTGTCTCTAGTATGGTCATTTGGTGTTCACATTTCTAAATATCCTGGCTCAAAGGCTTTTCGTGTTCTTTCCTGTTTTATTTGGACTTGCCTAGTCCATTGACACTACTGTTCTGTCTTCCTTCCACCTACCACCCATCAACAAGTATCTACTTTAGCAGACTGGATGGATTTCTGGATTTTCAAGGTAATGTGAATGTGACAGGCAGCAGTGAGTCTTCATTTCCATTAAGGCTAGAATTATAAAGTAACTGGAATTGTAAAGAAGAGATAAGAAATCCATGGTTGTTCCTTACATTCAGGATAGGATCAGAAGTTGGAATCAGGTAGCGGGAGGGAAGGTTATATATTCCAGGTGAGACCGGAAATGTTTAGATAATAATGATGTTTGACCAGTCAGAAGTGACACCCCAAAGCAGGTGGTATGACCGAGAGGCTTAAACAACCATCTGTTTTTTTTTTTTTTTTATAGATGGTATCTGCAGGAATATTATTTAGGACAAAGTGATAAATAAAAAGCATTAATGGGTAATATCAAAGTGCTGTGGTAAAGAGGAGTGGCTGGGTAGAGAGTCACTGAAGCAGTGGATTCTTCTGGGTGTTGGCATAAAATAGTCCATAAAACATTCTCCAAGAAAATGAGTGGGACTTCCCCTTTCCTTTTTCAACTCTGCTGTCCCCTTATGCTTCTTGTGATTTCTTTCCCCCTTCAAATCTGTCCAAGATGTTCAATTTGACTTGCATAAAGCTGTGAGATGTGGCAGATGGTTGAAGAGGTTGGTGAGCTTACACCTGTAGAGATGGCCCTGCCTTAAGCCATAGGGACTCCTCCATATTACAATAGAATATAGAAGAGTATTCAACCAATGCTATAAATTAGCATTTGAAATACTGGGAAAAGAATACTTGCCTTTTAAAATTCCCCTTTAGACATTTACAGTTTCATAGTAATTATGTTAAAAAACATTGTTTCTAGAGACAAATAATATGTCCATATATAAGGAGAGAATAAACTTATTTGCACTGTTGTCAAGGCAAACATAATCAAGTGCATATTTCAAATTCTATATTAATTTATATAAATTTTTTTATAAAGAGGAATTTCCATATCTCAGCTTAGTGTGCTATGATATACTTTCTAAATGAGGAAAATCATTCGTATAAAAATAATTAAATAAAACTTATATACATGTTTATTAAGGGAAATAATATGTTGTCCCATTCTCTGAAAGATAACTAAAATCTCTCATATACTATCTCTCTTGAATTGACCTCATTCCCTTCCAGCTATGTCTTTTTATCGTATTGAATATATGTTTTTCAAGTACTGGGAAGGATTCTTTGTCAAATTTATATTTGGTTTCCTTAGTCCCCATGGTTTGTGAGTGATATCACCAGAGTAGGAAATATTGTAAATGATTCCAAATAATTGGAACTTTGGAAATACAATTAGTGCCCCATACAAGTAAACTAAATTTTTTGCCTGGACCACGTTAATTCTAATTTTACTAACCATCTAATTTGTAAAATTTCTCTACTTTCTATGTGGAAAAAGAAGGATAGAATGGCTACACACAGTTCAATTATAAAGGATTCTATAGTAAAATAAGCTAAAATTAAAGAATGTCTTCCAGTTTGGAAGCGAACGGTTCCATCTTTGTTTTCTAGAAAGAGAATCTTTCAGTCCCACTTCCCAAATGAGGTATCCCTTTCTAAACAGCACATCCCGTAACAGCTTGACGATGAACCCAGCTTCTGGAGGATTGGTTGAATTTTTCAAATGTTCAGGATGAGATAAAATCCAGTGTTCTAACCCAAGTTCTCTTCCTTCTGAAGGAGAAATGGAGTCTCTATAATTTTCATTCAGCTAACATAGAACCTTAGAGTTGGCAGGGGTGTCATTTATACTTAAAATCCTCAGAGATTACTTTTACATACGTGTGCTTTTATCTAACAATACTTCCATGTGTAAGATATATCAATCTATCTTATAAATTTATAGTAGGTTTATAAGTATTTCATAAATATTATAAATCAAGTTTATAAACTTCGTATACTTTGAATATCTGTTCTAAGAATGATGGGCTTCTTCCTGATTGTTTAAATTTGGTCTTTTTGGAATCTGATTCAGAAGTTAGAAAGTTCTAACTTCGTCAAGGGTTGCCAAACTATAGCATCAAAGAATTAAGCTCAGTTCAAAAATAAAAACTGTGAGTTATGGTTGAGTGCCAAACTTGGCACATATCTTTGTGCAAATCATCTGCATTCCATAAAGTGGATTTGACACATTTCTAGGAAATGATGCCTGCTAGCTTTTTAGATTGATTAGATGCAGTCCTCGATCAAAGTTGACATTTTCATTTAGCGTTTATAGTGTAATTATTAATACTGAAAATCTGGGCTGTGACTTATGGAAGAAAGTAAATATAACAAGATGAATCTCTATTATTTAGTATTGTTGAAGATTATTTTATCATTAGGAAATTTATTAAGTATTTTATATGAAAAAATCCCTTTTATTTGCATATGTGTGCTTTTATATAACAATACTTCCATGTGTAAGGTTTATCAATCTATCTTATAAATTTATGGTAGGTTCATAAATATTATAAATCAAGTTTATAAACTTTGTATACTTCAAATATCAGATTGTGTTTAGCATTTAAAAATCTTTTAACAAAAGATACAGAAAATTATACACTGGTCACAAAATTTATGAACACCAGTACTTAAGCCAACCCTCACTTCCCTCCCAAATTTAATGCTATGAGATTGATTAATTTTTTCATCATCTCTATAATTATCTTTACCCCTTGCTGAAGTTGCAAGCAATCTTCACAACCAAGAGAAGAATGACCATTTCAAGCTGCAAAATTACCGGTTTGGGAATTTGAGGTTGGACTATAGCACCTAAATGCACTTTCTAGGATGATTTGATCCAAGCAGGTATTTTCAAGATAAGCTTAGAAAGGTACGTTGATATGAAATAGTGTTGAGTCTCAAATCCAAGACTAAAAATTTGAACTTATTTTGGTAGGAACTATTGCTGATATTGGAGTAGGGGAAGTAGAGAATGAGGGTTGGGCTTTAGGGAGATTCATAAAGCTTTAGACTGTTTTCATTTACTTCAGTGTGCAAATTCTGCTTTGAATAATTGTAGAGATCTGACTTCTGTTCTGAAAAATTTTCCCAGCTTTATTAAAGTATGAGTGACAAAAATTGTATATATTTAAGGTGCACTAGTATATACACTTAAGGGATATAATTGTATATATTTAAGGTAATGTTTTGATATACATATACATTGTGAAATAGTTATCACAATCAAGATAATTAATATATCTGTATCCTCACATAGTTAACATTAAAAAATTTAATTTATTTTCCTATTACAGTTGACATACATTATTATATTAGTTTCAGGTATACAACATAATGATTAGACATTTATATACCTTATAAAATGATCACCCTAATAAGTCTAGTACCCATCTGACACCATATATAGCTATTACAACATTATTGACTGCATTTCCTATGTTATACTTTACACCCCCGTGACTAAAGTAGATTTCAAGTGTTCTCCTCACACACAAAAGAAGTAACCATATGAGGTTATGGATGTTAATTATCTTGATTGTGTAATTTCACAATGTATACATATATCAAAACCTTACCTTAAATACTTTTACATGTATGATTTTTATCTTTTAATCATACTTCAGTAAAGCTGAGGGGGAAACTGTCAGATCTCAATAATTATTCAAAGTAAAATTATACAGTGAAAAAAGTGAGAACAATTTGCATCTTTATCAATCTTCCCAAAGCCCAGCCCTCATTTCACACTTCCCCTACTCAAATATCAACAATAGTTCCTACCAAAGTAAGTATAATGGTCAAATTAAGGACATATAAAGTCAGTATAATATTATCTAAATGTAATCCTTATTCAAAATTTGTCAACATTTTTATTTATAACATGCCATATCTCCTTCATCGCCTTTAATCTGGAATATTTTCTCAGTTTTTTTGTTTTGTTTTGGTTTGTTTTTTATGACTGATAGTTGGGGAGATGACAGACCAGTTGTTTTGTAGACGATCCCTCAATTTGGCTTGTCTGACTGTTC
The DNA here is from genome assembly GCA_004026885.1 of Lyroderma lyra. NCBI lineage: Eukaryota > Metazoa > Chordata > Mammalia > Chiroptera > Megadermatidae > Lyroderma > Lyroderma lyra. The sequence goes on from PVJL010002308.1 coordinate 188,774, forward strand.
TGCATTTTTTTTTCTTGCAGTGTATTAAAAGGAAAATACAGAGAAACAAAGAGATAGTTTATTGAAAGGGGAAAGTACACTTCTAAGGGGTAGGAGTGGGCTCAAGCATGCAGAATGGCTCAAAAGCTGATGGTTCCACATTTTTATTCAATTCATGCATCTTGGAAAGGCCACTGCTGTGTACGGGGTGCGGTGTCCTCCTCATTGAATTACACCAGGAGGCACGTCATGTCAGTTTTTCCTATTATTGATGGTAACTTCGATCACTAGGTGAACGTGGTAGCTTCCAGATTTCTCACTATAATCTTAAAATTTTAAGATTGTGTAAATGAACTGTTCCACACAAAATTGTATCCAACAATATTAGTATCCAGTGATGGTCCTTGCTTGAACCAATTATTAGTCTAATGGTTGAAAAACAATAACTTTTGGGCTCTATTATTCCCTCTACATGTATTAGTTGCCTTTATACTTTAAAGAACATTTTTCTTTTAATCAATTTGTCATTTGCTTTGGTATCAGTATGAACTCATGGATTATTTTTATTCAATGTGCTACTGCAAGTTTGGGCACTACAAACCCGAACCCGGTTAGGCTGGCTCTTGTGTTTTTTTGATATGTTCTCAAAAGTTTTTAACCCCTACCTTGCTTGCTGGCACAATGACATTCCAGGTTCAATTTATACTTACCCTGGGATCAGACTTTCTCCTTTCAGTTGGAAATGGTACTTAGGAAACAAGATCTGAGTGTCAGATATTCCCACTGCAAAGGGGTGTCTTTGCTTCTAGGTCCTTTCAGGAGAGTTAGAAATAGATTTCTTTCTTGAGGGTAAAGAGGGAGTGGGGTGGTGTAGGAGGGAGGTGGGGTCAAAGCTATGGTGATGGAAGGAGAATGGACTCTGGGTGGTGAACACACAATGCAACACATAGACGATGTATTAGAGAATTGTATACCTGCAATGGTGAGTACGCTGGACTCTGAAACCTATATAATTTCACTAACCAATATTACCTCAATAAATTTAATAAAAAATGTTAAATTATTAATTGTGGTAAAACACACATACAATTTTACCCATCTTAACCACTTTTTAAATGTACAGGTGAGTGGTATTAGGTGCATTAACATTGCCATGCAACCGATCTCCAGAACTTTTTCATTTTGCAAAACTAAAACTCTATACCCATTAAGCAACTGCCCATTCCCCTATTCCTCCAGCCCCATTCTACTTTCTGTCTCTATGAATATGGCTGCTCTGTAAGTGGAATAGTATAGTTTTTGTTTTATTGTGACTGGCTTAATTTACTTCAGATTTTGTTTTTAATCATGAATGCAGTAAGAATATTTCTGAATCATTATGTTATGGATTTTTATTAAAGTTAAAGATTTTTTACAAATGCCATTTTAGAAATAGGTGAAACGTTCAGGTACATCTTTTATATTTGAGGATATTGATCAAGTATTTGCTGTCTAAATACTTGTCAGTTTTATTAAATAATATATGCTTGGCCTTGGTAATTATGAATCTCATCTACTTTTCCAGAATACACTTATTATTTTTTTCTCCTGGAATTGTTTGAGTTCTTAGAAAAGAGAATATTATTTAAGGTATTTGTCTCTTAAAGAGTAAAGGAATAAATAAATTTGTAAGAAGTTAGTAAAACTATCCCAGATGAGCATAAATTTTGTGTTATAGTTTTCTAACTGGAGCACTGAAAGGTCACCTAGTCACTTTTAAATAAATATCACAAGTATCTATATATCTATGGGTAGGACAGACAGATATATTGAAATGTGAAATATCTAACTTTTTAAGGGAGTGTTTCAAATATATGAGGTGATGCTTTTAATAACTGACCAGAGGAGCCAAAAATTACTGACAGTTGTAAAAGATAGACACTTTGGAACTGCCTGTGATTCAGAAGATATTTGGATGGGTTCCCAAAGTCTGTGCAAGACAGAATATTTGAACAAATTTGGATTTGATTTGTGAAAATTTTTCTTAACATATTATATGGTTATGTATTTATCATGTAATAGTGTAAGTTGCTTGAACACCAGTTGAATATAAGCCAGACATTCTAACCACTGCCTTTCTCTTTATATAGCAAAAGTTTTCAGTTATACTATAAAGTACTAGTTTTTTTAAAAATGTGATATAAATTAGCACTATCTTTTGGATTTGGACTGAAGTGATCTGATGAAATTCACTGTGACATGGGGACCAGGCAGTAGGGATTGTTTCCCCATAACAAGTGTCCCATTAGGGTGACCTAATCACTGGGCTAGAAGGCACCCGGCACCTTAAAGAACAGCTAGTCCAGATTTCTTTAATTTTCTCTTACAGACTTAGCCAAACGTTCGTCCTCATTCTTACTTAATGGTTATCATTCCATATTTAGAAATCTTTGACTGCTGAAGAGTAAGAAATAGATTTGAGTGTGACCTCCTTGTAGCTTTCACCCACTTACACCGACCTGATCCATTGGTGCCATACAGAGTGTCTTATCTCTCTTCCACATGAACAGCCTTCAAATATTCAAAGAAAATAGTATTTTATTTTCATAAACTAGAACCTTTCATCAGTGTAGCCCAGCACTCAATCCAAGAAGGAAGAGAGGAAAACAAAGACAACTGACAGGGTTTAGGACCTATTTCCTCCATGCCATAAATCAGAACAAGCTTTGCTCGTTCTGCCAGCCAGGTGTAGTGCCCGCACCACGGCCTCTGTGCAGCCACTGCTGTCAGTCAGCCTGCTGAAGAGTACTCCAAACTCCCTAGCCAGCCCTCAATATGCTTTGCTATGTTTAATGAAAAAATATTGGCACTTGTGGATAAATAAAGTATATACTCTCCTTGTAGCAATTGAAGGATGAGCATAGCTTACTGTTTCACAGCTAAGCAGGCCACTGGTAGTTATTTTTGTTAAAATAGTGTGGATCAAGTGTGATGGTCATTACGTCCATCCTCTTATTCCATAGATACAATGTCATGTATCATATTTGAAGTGCTGATTGTTATAAAATTATATAAAAACTGTGTAAGGCATGATGTACGACTCTTAAGATCTCAGGAAGAAAGAATAGCTTGACTTCACTTCCAGAATTTTCCCTCTCTCATTAGTGTCCTCACTGGTTTGCGCTCTATAGCAGGTACTGATGTGCGCCTACCCAGCAGAACCCTAGTTTCCTTCCAAGACTCACCCTCTGCAGGACTACGGGCTTTGAGGGAGGCAGGCCCTGGATCCAGCCCCAGAGGCCCATGCTAGTGATTTTTAAAGTTGGAAGGAGGATACTTTAGGCATCTTCGGTAGGTTAATTCTTTGTTTTGTGGGACTGTTTCATGCATTGCAGGTTAGTTAACATCCTTGATAGCCATTGTCTAAAACTCAGTTTCTTCCCTCATTGTAACAACTAAAATTGCTCCCAAACATTTCTAGATGCCCCATGGGAGCAGAGGATGTGGGGAGGAGTGTAGGAGGGCATACTGAGCAGATGTGTAGTAGTAGTCCTACTGTGAGAGCCATCAGTCCAGGGCAGTCACAGAGGCTCCTTTCTTCTTGTCAGTGATCGGTGTAGACGTGCAGATCTGAATCCATTCCAGCCAATGAAATGAGAGGGAAAGTCCGCTGGAGTGCTTTTGGGAAGAGTTTAACTCATTGATAAAATGAGAAGAAACAGTTTCTTGTCTGTGTCTGGCCATTGTAATACAAATATGATATCTATAACTGGTTTCCATTTGCTGTGGATGAGGTGAATTTGCTGAAGGCAGCTGAGCCAAAAAGGGGAAAGAACTTGACCCTTAATGGTGTCAGTGAGCTGCTAAATCAATCAGTCCTGGAACTATTTTGTATTTTGACTTCTTACTATGTGAGAAAATAAATTTCTTATTGATTGAATCAATTGAGTCAAAGTTTTTGGTTTAAGTTAAAAGCATATTAAATAATATGCCTTCTACTGCTTTTTTCTTCCCACCCTTCAATCTTAAATATCAGTTTATTGAAACAAATTAAATTATTAAAAATTAAACATTAACACAAATTAAAAATATTCACATCTCAAGCAAATACCAGTTCTCTTTGAAAGACAGACCTGGGTGTGTCTTCTACACTATTCATTTGTCATACTGAAATAGGTCAAAATAAAATCTGTGTTTTAATTCCAACAAATGACTCCAAAACCAAGACTAATTCTGCAAGTAGCTAAACATTTTCCTTTTAAAAATTTACTGGTATTTGAATAATATTCATATGACATCATGTCATGTCACAATATTCAGTCATGGTGGCCTTTTTCTTTTATCTTTGCACTCTTACTTGAATCATAACATTAATTTTTAATGTTTTTTTCCAGCTGGTGTTTCCCAATTTGACCATGGCTTTTGCCTGAAAATAAACATGTTTGGAAATTAAGGGCAGTGTCTCAGGAATGAGTCTATTAGTAGTGATCTTAAGTCTTATTTTAATAAGGTTAAAAAATTTCCACAGATCAGTGGAATGTTAGTGTTTAGGGAGACATCGAAGGTAATCTAGCATGCATAAATCCTTTTTAAAATCTTTAATTGGAAAGGAGATTGGGTGGCATAATGCATTTCAAAGTTAGTATAAATTATTGGGATCAGAACACTAGTTCTTCTGGCCCTAGCTTTGACATTTTCCAGGTGTATGACATCAGACAAACTATTCACCTCAGTTTTTTTAAATTTATAAAACAGGTTAAAAAAATAATAGCTCTGTTTGTCTTGGAGGGTTGTCGTGTGGAATAATGTGTTACCCAGATAGCAGGTATTAACAACAACCACCAACACAACATTCTGTTGGGTGAATTTATTTTGAATAAGAGCTATTGCAGGTTTAAAAAGTAAAAGTAAAAGCTTCATTGCTTGCTGGAACTACCTTTCCTCTTTTGTTGTTCGGTGAACTCTTCATCCGCCATCCACCTCTGCTCAGACCTCTATTCCCTACAGAAGATTCTCTGCTTCTCCTCAAAAGCAGCCTAGATCAGGTGCTCCTTCCCGTGCTTCTTCAGTGTCAGGTTCATAACTCAATCACAACACTTGTCTCCATCTTGCTGTCCAGCCATGGTTCTCACTGTACATCAGAGCACCTGGGAACCCATTTAATACAAGATTACTGGGATCACCCCCAGAGATTCTAATTCAGTGGATCCTGGGACCTGGGAGTCGGAATGTTTAATGGCTGGTGATTCCGAGGAGACAATCTTTGAACCATGCTTTGCGATCTCCCTCATCTGGAAGGTGATCACCCTGAAAGCCAGGCTCTAATTTTCTTTTTTTGCATCTCCTTTACTAGAATGCGACTAGGTATGTAGTAGGAGTTCAATAGAGAAATACATAGTAGATGCCAAATTTGTTTCTGAAGTTCAGTTTGTAGAAATCTCTATATATAATTCCTATCACTTACCTCAAAAAATTAATACATATTGCAAAAAGCAATACACTCCTGAGAAATTTTGCCTTTTATGGTCCACACATTCAGATTTCTAAAATTATCGTCATTACATTAAATAGAAAGGAAACCTTGCAGCATTTTTAGATGTCAAAGAAATGCAGAGAGTACTCATTTATTAAAAAATAATTTATCAAGTTCTTTCATCATGCATACACCATTATGTTGGTTGCTACAAAAATGGATGAATTAAAATTACTGCATGCAAGATTGCAGTTGCTCAGGAACTAGATAGTCTGGGAAAATAAGACAAGGCCACACGAAAGAGCTCTGTGTTAATATGAATGCTGGAGTGGAAATTAGGTGGAGTACTGCGATAGAAATGTTTAGGAAGGGTTTTGTGGAGTTGTTAGTCTTGAAGAATTGGCAAATGGGAAGGAAATGCTTTCAAGCAAAGTAGAACTACCTAATGAAAGGTTTAGAATCCACAGTGAGCTTGGCTCTAGCAGACAGGTAATGTTAGAGGAGTCTCTATAAATTGGGAGTCTTTATAAATAGCACTACCTATTCCCTCCCCCAGTGCTGAACAAGCAAAAATAAAGCAAGGGAGTAGTAGATGAGAGACCAAGATACTATCTTCATGCCTGATAAAGGCTAAATCTGAGATTCCAGTTCAGTGTACCCCCCCTGGAGGAGTAGTACAATGGGTGATGTCCACAGGCAGCTTATTTTTAAGTGGGGGAATGAACTGAGCTGGCCATGCTCCCCAAATTTGCTAATCACATAAGTCACTGCATCTCATCTGCTTAGATTGGAATGTGGCAGCAAGAGGTCAAAAGAGTGACTCCAGCGGTGCTCTCCCAACCTGAAAGGAAACAAAAGGAGTGTGGAGGACATGCTCCCCATAATTTTCTGAAGCTTTGTGCTGTCTTGATTATTGGGTTTAACTATTAAGCTCAAGGTCAATTGGAGTATAGTTATCCCTTTGAGTGATATAATCTACTATTTTTTCAGAGTAGTTCTGCTCCCACCTTCACATAGCCACCCCTCAATCCCAACATCTGCTCATTTAGGTCTCATTCTGGGACTGTGGTGGGCAATATAAATTTTGACCCTGAAGGTACAGAAGTGGATTAAAATATATATTAACTAAATAAACACAAATACAGCTTTGTGTCCAAGGCTAAAAATCATTTCCTCTTCTAATTCCCATTCCAACTTATATCCAGCCATGTGGTCCAAATATGTTGAGGTTTCAGTGAGATTAAATGGGACTATTAAATAAATCCAATGATAAAACCCAATAAAAATCCTTTGCTTCTAAAACAGGTATTAATTTTGTTCTTTCCACAATATAGAGATGTTCAAAATCCAAATTTAAAGTCCTGCACTTATATAAAATTCCCTGAGAGAAATTAAAAACCACATCAAAGGAAATTAAGGTCTAAAATCAGATTTTCTTGCCTGTGTGAGTTAAAAGTATAAAGAAATCACAGTCTTTCCCATTTCTTATTCTATTCAGTCTCAGTTAGAGATTCTTGGCCCTTGTGTAGACATCTAGACCTTATGTGTCATTCACATGAGTAACTACTGCTGGTTCAGGGTTTCAGAATCTCTGGCCAACTCTCTGATAAACCTCTTTAAAAAAGACATATGGTGATGTCTCTGGGTGGTGAACACATAAAGCAACACATAGATTATGTATTCTAGAACTATACACCTGGAACCTATGTGATTTTTACTAACCAATGTCACCCGAATAAATTTAACAATAAAAAAAATTCAGATTTAATTAAAAGAAAAAAAAGAAAATAATCCACAATGAGTCCATAGGGCCTCATAACACTGATCCTACACCCAACAACTTTAGCAAGTAATCCAGGTAAAATTATATTCCCAGGACCCAGTATACAATGTTGCCAGATGTCATGGAAGGACCTCAGTAGCATCTGATGCAAGGATTGCAGACAAAATAAAACAATAACCACCAACCAATCAAACTTGCTTTTAGTTTCTCTAGCATGCCAATCAATGCCAGTTGTTCCAAAATGAAAACGAATGAATTTAAAATCAACTGGGAGAAATTCCTTACCAATTTTTGTTGGGGAAAAGTCCATCCTGTTTTCATTCTTGGAAGATGGTACTTGAGACATTGCTACCTTCTTTCAAAGTTTAGAAATTTGCAGTGGTGGCAGCTCTGCTACCCTCTCTTGTGTGTAGCCATTTGGCCCTGTGCCCTAGTGGCTGTTTCCACTGTCTCTTGGTATGGAATTACTTAGGCCTGTGAAGTCTGCTCCTGTGGAAAGGTTTTTTTCTCATGGTGCTTAGATGCAGAACCTACTTGATAGCCCTTGCTAGTGGGTGACTGAGTGTAGACATGTTGAAAAAAATATGAAGTTTATCATGCCATAGCTCCCTCTTTGGAAATGCAAAATGAAATTGTGTGCATCAGTCTAGTGCTTCTTAACTAGCCCTGACACTAAAGAGTTAAATCTGGAATCTTGAAAATGCTCAGTAGCATAGTAGTACTCAGCTGTCTTGCAGAGCCAGCTGAGAAACACAAGAGGCTAAAAGGACGGGGGAAGACTCTGTTCTACCTATGACTGAACACTTACCCCATTCCTGGCTCACTGGCTTCTGTTGGGACACCAATAGCACAACTCCCTCTTCCCACTGCAGCTTCCCTTAGATGAACCAGTTCAAGGTTAGGCTCTGTCACTGTGTCCTGAAGCTGCCTGTGAGGGCTCACCTGTCATTTGGCTCAGCCTGTCCCTGTATATCACTCTCTTTGATTCAAGTCTGAAGCCCCATGTCCTTGCCCAGGTTGCTCACAGTCCTAGTCATACTGCTCCCCATTCATCTCACATTTTTACTTAAGGCCAGGCTTATTAAAAACACTCACCTTTGCAGAAGCCCTGATACCCCATCAATACCTAAAGAGATCCAATCCAGCTTCAGGCTGTCAGGCCAAACGGTGTCCATTTGCACTGAGGTGAGTTCTGTCTAATGGTCTAACCCTGCTATCTTGTGGTCAGGCATTTAAGATAAGAAGAATGGGGCTAGACTGGATATTGTGGTGGTGCATTTGGACTTTACAAACAGTGTTATTATTGTTACTTTAGGCTGACCAAACGTACCATTTGAAATGGGACAGAAAACAACGGTAGTGTCCTGTTTCAAGTAGTGCGTATGATCAGTCTACTGTCACCTTGAATTTAGACCGGTGAGACTAGGCCGACCATACATACCTTTAGAAACAGGGCAGTACTACCATTGTTTTCTGTCCAATTTAAAATGGTACATCTGGTCAGCCTACATTATTTATTTAATTAATCAGCTAAAAATAACGTTATTAAGATGGGAGTGTCAAAATGAACTTCTTTTAAAAAATAAAGGCAAATGAGGTATGCTGGTTGATTTGTAGTGTATAAGAGAGTTGATATGGAGTGAATGTGGGATTTTTCGAAGGCTATTCCAGTAATCCAGGCCAGGGAGGTGGCAGGGACAAAAGGCATATTTTTTGAGACATTTCCAAGAATTAGAATGAACGGGCGACAGGGTCAGCAGGAGGCACAATCCTGCAGAGCAGTCCTGACTGTAGATGTAGGAATATTCCTCATGCCTTTCTCTCTGCCGTTATGGCTCCTGAAGGAGAAGGATGCATCGCCCAGGGACTCAGAGGGGAAATATTTATTGGGCGACAGTGAAGTGGTTGTAATAGAGGTCATGGAAGATTCTTAGCATGCCTTGAGTTACTCTGATGTACAGCATTGGAATGTGCGTCTGTTTTTCTCTCTTGAGTAGTTGAAAGATGCCCTTGTGTTCTGAGATACGATCCATCCTGAAGGTAGTTCTAGACATCTGGTGCTAAGATAGTGATCTGGACAAATGGCTAACATTTTAAATAAAATAAAATATTACATTAAAGGATTCTACTATTTCTTGAAACCAAATGGCACTGAAGCCACTAGAAGTATATGTCATTGTTAAGTCTTCTAGACCCTAGGCAGGCAATTATATTTTGCAATTTCTCCAAATTTCTAGGCCATAATTTAAAAAGCATTCTCTGACAGACTGTCTCCTGTGAAGGGAGAGAAATTACTTTTTATCCAGTGAATATTTTTCCATCATGTTAATGATGTCCACCTGCATTCTACAAACACAGCTGTCTTCTTTCATTTCAGGGGAGCTGGGCATAAAGTGCCTCACCCGCTGTCAGCACTTGGCTTCTAGAACATGACCAGAATCCAGATTGACATAAATTCCCAGCCGTCTCCTAATGAAACACAGCCTTACAATCCATAAGTGATGTAAGGTGTCCTGGCTGAAACTGGGCCCTATGAAATTTAACCCAGAAGAAATGGGGATGAGATGTGTTTGTTTGAGGGGACTTTCCAACTTTTGTCCCTGGGACCATTTGTAACCATCATTGAGAAATTTTAGTTAATGAAATGATTTACTAAACTCCTCATAGTTATAAGGGAAATATCTGGAAGAAAACAAGAGCGACTTTTTATGTTATTTGATAGTAACCACCAATGTGGGCCCTAGGAAGAATTTAGTATTATGTATGGATAAGGCATTGATTGAGTCTAATGCAGAATGAGATAGAAAAATGAAGATCAAGTTCCCGCCAATAGGAGATTTGCAGTATAGGTTGGCCTCGGGCTGGATGTTTCAGACATGATCCCCTTAACATGCTGCTGACCCCCATTTCTATCCCATAGGCTTTAGGGAAACCTTTCATGTACATCTTGTGCCTCAGTCTCCCCTAAACCACCAAAGCAATTGTTTAGGTGTTTTCAATGTTCTTTATTAAAGGACTCAGGCATTTTTTAAAAATAGGAATTTAAACAAAGGAAAGGGAAAGAAAAATAATGTATTTAATAATGGATTTCCTGTTCCTCCTGCACACCGGTCTCCAGAGAACCTCAATTTTGTCCAAGGTACAGTGTGTGCAACAACAACAACAACAAAAACAGAAACGAAACAACCACCAAAAAACCCCTGCATTTCTCTGTTTTCCCTGAAGCTAGAAGCAATCATTTACTACCATCCGAGTCAATAATGTAAGATAGTCAGGAGATTGGAAACAGAGTAGCTGGTTTACAAACTTTCATGAGAAAGAACACCAACTGCTAAGCATGGCAGAGCAGAGACACAGCAGAAAAGGAGCCTGGCATGTTGGTGTCATCACGAGCCACTGTGCCAACCCTGGACTGCCAACCTCTGAGCTTCCTGGGTGAAGGAAATAAACCTTTACTGGACTAAAAAAAAAAAAAAAAAAAGATTTTCTCCAAAATGTAAAGGGCATGTAAAGGAAGTTAAGTCCTTTCTTCCTGAGAGGGTTTGGAACATGAGTCTCCAGTGGGTGGGGGCCTCCCTCTCTAGCCTGGGAGTTCTTTGTGGGGCATGGTAAGTGAGCTGTTTGTTACCATTACTCCTGTGAAACCCAGCACGTACTCACACACCTCCCAAGGTCAAGCTTAATTCTCAGGCCCTGGATGGTCTACACTCCCATAGAAGATGAAATTGTTTACTTGTCTTATAACTTGCAAGCTGTTTCTCTCTTTCTGTGCAGAATAGTGTTTTTTTAAATTTTTGTTTCCAGATCATGTACCTTAGGGACTGCAAGAATGGGAAAGGATTTAATTCTCTTTTCTATCTTTTTTTTTTTTTTTTTGCATATACATACAAAGGCAATCTGTGAGATGATGGTACTAGCAAGGATTTTTCTTAGTTAAGTTTATTTTCCTGTTTTCATCTGGAAGACGAGGGCCACTAGCCCAGTCACATAACTTCTAATGTCCATAAGTGCTAATTAATTGTTTAATTAGTACTTTTTGGCTTACTAATAAAATTGAATACTTTTCCATGCATTTGCATGCTCCTTTGTATATCTTCAGAAAATTGCTTGTTAGAGTCCCTTCCCATTTTCCAAAAGTTGTGTCATAGTTTTTTTACTGATTGATAAGAGTCTAAACACCAAAGTAGACAATGCATGCTATCATGCAAAACTAATTTATTTTTCCTTCCTAATGTATAGTAACTATTATGTTCCGAGGAACTTTAGTCCGATAAAGCCCTTCCAATTCTGCTTATGGTAGAATGTCTTAATTTGAAGGAACAGAATGGACAGTCTATATTGATACCTTATCTATATATTATTTTACAATTTAAAAAGATCTTTTATATACACAGTCACATTTAGCACCAAACGAGGTGTTCTCTGAGTTCTTAGACCGAAAAGAATGAAGTCTCTTCACATATCTCACAAGGATTTGAATTGTACTAGCTAGTTATTGTTTACATTTCACAGGAAGTTAGCCTGTTTGACACTGGGTCTTGTATGACCGCTGACTTAGAGCTCTGTCTCTGGTTAGTGCTAAGTGATCAAGAGCACGGAGACTGTTCTTTGGCTCTGATGTTCAACTTGGCAGAGGCAGGTTTGGGCTGGGGTTCAGTGTATCTCAGTGAGAGGCACCATGGCATTTTTTAAAATTAGTTTTAACTGGTAAAATACATATAGCATACATTTGCTGTCTTAACCACTTCTAAGTATATAGTTCAGAGGTATTAAATACATTCCTATTCTTGTGCAGCCATCATCTTTATTTACATCCAGAGCTCTTTCTGTCTTGCAAAACTGAATCTCTGTACCCATTCAATAAAGACCTCCCTATTCCTCTCTACTCCCACTCCGTGACAACCACCATGCTACTTTTTGTCTCTATGAGTTTAACTAGTCTAGGTGTCTCGTATTAAGTGGAATAATAAGTATTTGTCTTGTTTTGACTGGTTATTTTACAGCGGTCATTGGCATTTGGGGCAGGAGAATTCTTGGTTATGGGCAACTGTCCCTTGCGTGATATTTGACTCCTTGGGTGACCTTCTGTTACTGATACCTATGGAAATACCACTGCCCCGTGACAATACATCTCGAGGACGGTAGTGCTTTTTGGACTGGGTCTCCAAATAAAACCTCCAAACCATCCGATGTTGATCCTTTCAAAAGTAAATATGTATTTGAAATGTAAATAGTTCCTTATCCCAATCTGTGTAAACAGCCCCAGATGCCACTCTCTTAGACCTGCCTGAGAAGGCCAAGCCAAGTTTCATCAAAGGCTCTTTCAAAGTTCAGTTCTTGACCAGGCACGTTTAAACAAGTTTAAATGCCCTGCTTGGAGTGCGTGCTTTGCATCTGGGCGGTTAAGATCCGTAGCCCTTGACTTCTTACAGGGTGAATAGGCCACGTAGTTAGCTTCCTGTCCTTAACTCCCTTCCCAACCGTTTTTGATAGTTCCACTTAATGCTCTTCATGTGCATAGTTTACCACCATCTTTATTACAAAATTGCTGGTTGCTTGAGAGTGCCAGTTGCTTGAGTTCCAGTTAATGGAGAATCTACTCACATTTATTTTGCCTCTACCAGTCCCCGTAGGTGCTGGTTAACTGAGAGTCTACTGTTATTTATTTTAGCAGACATACCTAAAGTAGCTTAGAAATGCCACAAGTACTGAGCTTATCTTAAATGCCAAAGTGGAAGTTGGACTTGAGGCAAACGGCCTTCCTAATAGAAGTGGACCCCTCTGAAACGCTGGGCTGTCGTGAGGCATGAGGAACAGGTAATCTTGAAGGTCTTATGTTATTACCACACATACTCATTAACAAAGCTTTAATTTTTAAAAGATGTTTTGTGCTATGAAAAGTAATAAATGCATATTATTAATATATAGAAAATAAAGAAAATTGTGAAGAGGAAGAATAAGAAGAAAAGCGAAGGAAGTGTAGACCATGTGTATTCCCACCATCCGAGATACTGTGGCTCACTCGCTTAGCAACTTCCGGTACATTTAATGCATTTAAAAGGTGCCGTTTACACCTATTTCCCACCTTCCTTTTTTTTTCTTATAAATTCATTTTTATTGTTAGACTTATTGAGGTGACATCTGTTAGCAAGGATTACATAGGTTTCAGGCATACAATTCTACAGTGCATTGTCAGCTTGTTGTATAATAAGTACACCACCCAGTGTGAGGTCTCTTTCCATCACCTTATATTTAGCTTCCCCTTCCTCCTCTCCCACGCCCTCCCCTTTCTCCCCTCCCTAATCCACTCATCCCCAAATAAACATTGAACTATTGATGGTGTCCATGGGTTGTTTGTTTGTTTGTTCATTTCTTTTCTCTTTGTTGCTTTCAGTTTTATATTCCGCATATGAGTGAAGTCATACAGTTCCTTGTTTTTTCTGTCTGGCTTATTTCACTAAGCATGATGATCTCCAGGTCCATCCATGTTGTTGCAAATGGCAATATTTCATCTTTTCTTACAGCTGAGTAATATTCCATTGTGTATATGTACCACAGCTGCTTTATCCAGTCATCTGCCGCAGGGCACTTTGGTTATTTCCATGTTTTGGCCACTGTGAACAGCGCTGCGATGAACATTGGGGTACATACGTCTTTGAGGACAAAGGTTTTCAAGTCTTTTGGGTAGATCCCCAGAAGGGGGATTGCTGGGTCAAATGGTAGCTCCATTCCCAATTTTCTGAGGAAGCTTCACACTGCCTTCCACAGTGGTTGTACCAGTTTGCATTCCCACCAGCAGTGTACCAGAGTTCCTTTCTCTTCACATCCTCTCCAGCACTTGTTATTCCTTGTCTTGTTGTTAACAGCCATTCTCACAGGTGTGAGGTGGTATCTCATTGTGTTTTGATTTGCATTTCCCTGATAGCTAATGAGGATGAGCAGTTTTTTCATATGTCTGCTGGCCATTTGTATTTCTTCGTGAGAGAAGTGTCTGTTTAGTTCTTCTGCCCACTTTTTAATTGGGTTGTTTGTTTTTTTGTTGTTAAGTCTTATTAGTTCTTTATATATTTTAGATATTAGACCCTTATCTGATGTGTTATTTGCAAATATTTTCTCCCATTCAGTTGGCTGTCTCTTTGCCTTGTTGATGGTTTCTTTTGTTGTGCAGAAGCTTTTTAGTTTGATATAATCCCATTCATTTATTTTTGCCTTTACTTTCCTTGCCTTTGAGATCAGGTTCATGAAGTCCTCCTTGAGTCCTAGGTCTATAAGTTTAGTACCAATGTCTTCTTCTATACAGTTTATTGTTGCAGGTCTGATATGAAGGTCTTTAGTCCATTTCGAGTTAATTTTTGTATATGGAGAGAGTTCACAGCTCAAGTTCATTCTTTTGCATATGTTACAGTTTTCCCAACACCACCTACAAAGAGACTGTCTTTTCCCCATTGTATATTTTTTGCTCCTTTATCAAAAATTATTTGTCCATAAATTTGTGGTTTTATTTCTGGGTTTTCAGTTCTATTCCATTGGTCTATATTTCTGTTCTTCTGCCAGTACCAAGCTGTTTTGACTATTGATGATTTGTAATATAAATTGAAGTCAGGGAATGTAATACCACCATCCTTATTCTTTTTATGTAGTATTGCTTTGGCAATTCGAGGTCTTTTATGGTTCCATATAAATTTACTAATTCTTTTATCTATTTCACGAAAGTATGATTGTGGGATTTTGATGGGTGTTGCATTAAATCTGTAGATTGCTTTCTGCAGAATGGCCATTTTAACAATGTTAAGTCTTCCTATCCATGAACAGGGGATATTTTTCCACCTCTTAAAGTCTGTTTCAATTTTTTTCAAAAGTGTCTTATAGTTTGCCGTGTATAAGTCTGTCACGTTCTTCCTTAAGTTAATTCCCAGGTATTTCATTCTTTTTGTTGTGATAGCAAAGGGAATTGACTCCCTCATTTCTTTTTCTGTGGATTCATTGTTTGTATATAGGAATGCTGTTGATTTTTTTACATTGATTTTGTATCCTGTGACTTTACTATATTCGTTTATTGTTTCTAATAGTTTCCTGGTGGAGTCTTTGGAATTTTTTATATAAAGGATCATGTCATCTACAAATAGTGACAATTTGACCTCTTCTTTCCCAGTTTGGATACCTTTGATTCCTTTCTCCTGTCTGATTGCTGTGGCTAGAACTTCCAGTACTATATTAAATAGCAGTGGTGACAGGGGGCAGCCCTGTCTTGCTTCAGCTTTTCCCCATTCAGTATGATGTTAGCTGAGGGCTTGTCATATATGGCCTTTATTATGTTGAGATACTTTCCTTCTATACCTATTTTATTTAGTGTTTTGATCATAAATGGATGCTGTATCTTGTCGAAAGCTTTTTTTGCATCAATTGAAATGACCATATGGTCTTTATCTTTGATTTTGTTTATGTGGTGTATCACATTGATTGATTTTCATATGTTGAACCATCCTTGTGCTCCTGGGATGAATCCCACTTGATCTTGATGTATGATCTTTTTGATGCATTGTTGTATTCTGTTTGCTAATATTTTGTTTAGAATTTTTGCACCTGTGTTCATCAGAGATATTGGTCTATAGTTTTCTTTCTTTGTGTTGTCTTTGCCAGGCTTTGGTATTAGAGTAATGTTGGCCTCATAGAATGAGTTAGGAAGTATTGTTTCCTCTTCAATTTTTTGGAAGAGTCTGAGGAGGATAGGTGTCAATTCTTCTTTGAATGCTTGGTAAAATTCATTGGTGAAACCATCTGGTCCAGGGCTTTTGCTTTTAGGGAGATTATGGATAGTCATTTTAATCTCTTCACTATCAATTGGTCTATTTAGATTATCCAGTTCTTCTTGGTTCAGTCTAAGTAGGCTATAAGTTTCTAGAAACTTGTCCATTTCTTCTAGGTTGTTAAATTTAGTGGCATAAAGTTCTTCATAATATTTTCTTATAATCTTTTGTATTTCCGTGGTATCAGTGGTAATTTCTCCCCTTTCATTTCTAATTTTGGATATTTGTGTCCTTTCCTTTTGTCTTTTGATTAGTCTAGCCAGGGGTTTGTCAATTTTGTTGACTTTCTCAAAGAACCAGCTCTTGGTAATATTAATTTTTTCAATTGTCCTTCTGTTCTCTAATTGGTTTAGCTCTGCTTTAATTTTTATTGTTCTTTTTTCCTTCTGCTGACTTTGTGTTTTGTCTGCTCTTCTTTTTCTAGTTCTTTAAGATGGGGTGTTAAGATGTTTACTTGTGATTTTTCTTGTTTCTTAAGATAGGCCTGTATCGATATAAATTTCCCTCTTATTACCGCTTTTGCTGTGTCCCAATAACTCTGATACATTGTATTTTCATTGTCATTTGTTTCTATATATATTTTAATCTCATCTTTTATTTCTTTTATTTATTCTTTTATCCAGTCCTTTTTTAATAAGCTGTTGTTTAATCTCCACGGGTAT